>VZSZ01002755.1:139655-150599 GCA_013398815.1 Ibidorhyncha struthersii
GAGCCAATGCAGTGGCAGATCTATAGCTGAAAGAAAAGGAAAATGAAGCCTGTATCAGGATTAGATGCACAGAAGATCTTATTTCAAGGTTTCTTCTTTCCTTGTCCCCATCCAACCCCAATGCAAAAATAAATATTAAATCTGTGACTGTTCATGGTGATAACAGAATGCATCATAAGTACTCTGCTCCCTGCGCCTCATGCCGCTGCTACAGGCTCCCCCTTCTAGTCAAAGCCACGAAGACAGACACTCTGATGTTATGTCAGATCCAGCTTCCACATGGACTAGCCCTGAGGTGGTTTTACCACAACTGCTTGAAAAAGCAGTCATGTCAGTACAACCACTACTCATATATGCTTGGGAGCACGTTAAAAAGACAAATAAATTTCTATCAAACTTTCAGTCGAATAGATTCTTATTATGAACAGATAATAATGCAATTATACCATGACAATCTGATGAGTTTATGACCATCACTCAATTATAATGTCAGGCTACCCTTACTCACTAACAGATGACGCTGCTTTTACAATCAGTTTAGTCACAAGGAAATTATAATCTCATCACCCATCAATATCAATTGTGCATGGTGTCAGATCAGTTTGAGGAAATAATTAGTTTCTGTGCTGGAATTCCCCAGGTAGAGCATATTAGCACACATATATATAGTTTTCATTTAAACACAAGCCATGTAAAATTAGAAGCATATGGGAGCAGAACTAAAGTGTAAAAGATTCAGAAATAATTGAGCAGCTTTATATACCCAGATCTTTTAATTACCCTCCTGGAAACATATCACAGAAAACATACATTTTCTCCTCATTATTTCATAGGAAGTTTGTTTCATAGAAAGAGAAAAACACAAGCATTATTTTCATTTTTTTCCAGGGGAAGTGTCTATATTATCTGCTAAATTTTATTTCAGGACATGAAATCTTTGTAGATTTGTGCGTATGCTTTGTGAGAACACAGACAAAGCTGCAAGTTAGGCTCCTAGGCACAATTCCAGATACATAGGGAAGCAGTCTTTTAATGTTGCAGGATGTTGACGGTCTCAAAACGATGCCTTAGCAAATAAGTAGTTTTTCAGCACTCTAACATACTGGTTTGAGACCTTAAATGTAGGATTTAAACCTATTGTTAGTGAACCTATGTTTTTCCCCAAACACGTTCTATCTCACTGCAATGTTAAAGAGATGAGACATTTAAAAACACCTAAAAATCAAAGTTCAGGATCAAGTCCTTTGCTGGTATAAATGAATGAAATGAATGTATATAAATTAATGTAACAATGATTTTTCAGCCTTTTTCGGTGAAGGAATTGGTTCCATAATTGTGAACTGACACCAAATAATAATTTACTCCATTCCTTTTTGGACCCTTTAGAAAGAGTTCAGGAAGACCTGAAGGGCCCATAGATGGCAGGTTGTGACCCAATGTTGTAGCACCCTCCCTTTGTTCTTTCACCATTGCAAGCCAGAGAAGGCATCTGAAGCTTGTACCCCGAGGTGCTCACTCCCAAAGACATCTCAGCTGTCTGACAGCAAAAAAAAAAAATCATGTCTTACCTTCTACAAAAAATTGTTACTGTACTGAATAAAAAAAAAAAAAAAAAGAAAATGCAAGGGTGTTATGCATAGCCAGTGTTTGAGTGCATGAAAGGGGAGGCATGGCTTATGAGAGCTCCTCCAAGAGCACAGATATTGTTTATAGGGAAGCATGTGGGCTCCACAATTCAGTAGACTTTGGGGAAAAATATTATTAATATACTTGCTGGAAAAATCAAAAGCTGTACTAGAGATTTAAAAAAAAAAAATAAAAGAGTTTGTCATTGGTCCATCTGGTTAAAATTTTCAAACAATCATTTCAAGATGTAAAAGATTCAATACAGGATTCCAGCAATGATCAACTTCTATGTGAACGGTCATTAGACCCAGTATCCTCATGGAGGTATCCATCCAGATCCCTATAGGAGCATCCTATTATTTGGGCAACTGCTCTGACTATAAGAGTACGATGTAAAGAGCAAGCAACACCACTGCCTTTTCATCTGCATCCCATCATGTGTGGAGAAGGGAGGAGGGCCACCATGGTCAACATTTTGAGGGGCACCCCTAGAGCAGAAGTGCCAGAAAGGTCCTCTGAAGGACTTAAGCATCACTTGACCTAATTTATAGTTCTTTGCAAAGCTTAGGTAAGAGTCAGCTGGTCAGACTGGGGCAGCTGCATGGCTGTATCGAGCAAGAAACTGTGGAAATGTCAGATCAGGTTAGGAGGAGGTACTGGTCAGTTTAGGCAGTTTTAGGGGAAGGTGACTGCTGAATGGTGCTTTTTGAACAGAAGTATGTGCTTGAAGTCTGTTTAAATTCCATTTTAATGTTCAATGTTCTTCTGCATGACTTGATAAGACTTTTAGACGCCTGTGTATTATTGAAAGTCAATGAGAAGGAAGTCCTGAGTCACCAAAGTACTATTTTCTTTATTGTTTTTCCATTAGTCAGTGTGATGTAATTATTTATGTCAAATACCAGAGAGATTTCTTCAGCAGAGAGATCCAAGACTTTCATATTGACATTATATGAGTAAAAATCCAATGTTACATGAGTTTTATAATCCTAGTAGAAAGAAGAGTTAAGTATGCTTCTGGACCCTTCCAGCCATCTAAGCTAAATGAGAATATTAAATTCAGTGATTAACCTGCAATGTCTCTTACTTTTTCTGTGTATGTAATTACTTTTTGAAAGCAACAGAACGGATTTTTTTTTTAATTATTTTTTGCTACACATCTTTTGTTCATTATTATTTGGCTGTACATAGGAGAAAAGGATTTGTAAACCACAATTGTTCTTTGAAGTACATCCAAGTTAATTACACAAGCAACAATATAAAAATAACATAATTCAAATTATTTTTAACACACATGCTACTTTTTTCTTATAAAAACTTTCTTATTCATATTCTGAGGACATAATAGCAGTCCATTTTCTCCTACAGACTTTATCTTAAATGGTAAGTGTTGGTAGTACACACTTTGGAATGCAAACTAAGATGTGCACCTAGCAACTGCCAGTGCACAGAGTGACTCCTGCTCTGTGCAATCTCTTCCACTGGCCACTTAAGTGCTATAGCCCTGGAACTGCTAGCTGCAAGACTGCAGACCATTAACCTTAACTTTTTTTTCCCCTGTGTTACTCCAGTTTGCTACTGGAGAAGAGCTGCAGCATTGGATTGTTAACTCTAAAGTAGAGGGAAAAGGTAAAACACACACTGTGACAAGTATCAAACATTTTCTAGTTTTATGGCCAATAGTATAACTTTCGGAACAAAAGAATTCCTTGAAACTGATTCTACAACAGAAGGTAAAATTTCCTCTGCAACCTTCGACAGACTTTGGAAGCCAGCAAGAAGAAGTTCAGCTGCAGAATCAAGAAAGCAAAGGACCCAGCACAGTCAGGTTTTTTAACATGGTGCAGAAACAGAGGGAGGTCTGCTTAGGAAAACTTACTAGATACAAAAGAGCGTATGAGCAGGGATAACAGGAAAGGGAGAAAGACATCTGGCCAGGTGACTTGCCCAATTCAAATCTCAGTCTATCTCTCTGAATGAACCCAGCCAGTGCGTGGTGCAGTTTACCACTTATTTTCCATTCTGCGTAGAAAACAGATATCTTCCTTTTCCACTACAAGTACTTCACCAACCGTAAGCTCAATGGCCTCAGAATACATCCCCTTCTGGGTGATGCCACCACCCTAATTTACAGGAAGACACCCCTTCAGAAACAGCTTCCTTGGAGGTACTTTTCACCAGGAGCAGCCTTCTACCAAATACATGAGCTGATGTGCATAGGCTCATCAGGCACACCAGCCCAGCACACCTGCTACCTTGTTCTCAGGTCCTGAAACCTGACCTGACAAAGCCTCCTACATCAGCATTAAGGTAAGCTGAGCAGTCTGGCAGGGACACACGTCTCCTTTCTAAGAGCACTGTGTTCAGCTCTCCAACGCACAGCAAAAGGCTCAGCCTAACAAACAGCAGCAAAAATGAATGGATGAGGTGTGTGCTCACATTTGAAGCGTGATCAGCACAGCCTTAGTCATCAACACACATGTTCTTTGCTAATTTTGTTGTAGCTTGTATTGAGTAAACAGTACCAAGTATCTCCCTTTGCCCCTATTACCAATCAAACTAAGTAGTAGTCACAAATTAATATACTTTCAGTTAGAGGCAATCGTGTACAACTTACTTCTGCAGCACCAAAAAGGAGACAACGCAACAGCTAACATTCGTAAAGCACTCTGCAGAGATATAGGTCTAACTAGGAAATCAAGATGGCTTGGACTCACAGAAAGATTTGACAGACCCTTCACATATTTCAGTGGATCCCAGTGCTGACCTGCAGAAACGAAGCTATCGCTACTCCACTGCAACAGCAGGTAGTGCAGAGACAACAACCTCTGCCAGCTTTCTGTGCGCTCCGCTTGTTACACAGCCCTGGTTTCCCGAGCAGCACGGAGGCAGCTTGACAGCATAATAGACAAGTCAAGCTGAGAGACAAAGAGCAGTACATCCTCCACTAATGCATCAAATGTATCCTAAGGCTTAATGCACTCAATTTAGAGACTCTACAGGTGCTCCAGCACCTACCACAGCTGCCAGGCAATCACAGAAATTGCCAGGCAGCTCTTCCACCCCAAACATACTAGAAGTCAAGGAGGGGAGCTTCCATTTCTTCAGCTTCTTCCACTTCTTTGAGCAAAGTCCACTCTATCTTGGAAATAAGGAAGCAATTTCACTTTCCAATTGCAGGACACAATTTAAATGCATGTCTACCACTGAGAATAAATTATCTTAAAAAGTACCAGGAGGCCATTAGGTTTATTCTCTTTATAATTGCTTATTTTTGTTCTGTCACCCTTTTTTAAGCTTTTGTTTTATTTACTCTGTTGAAAAGATTTTTGTTTGCATCTGGTTTTGATTTTTTGCCACTATTGTCCTTGTTACATAATCTATATTCTTCGATAATTTAAAGACCCTGAAACCAGAAAAGAAAGCACTTTGAAACAAAGCAGGTTGCCTTTCAATACATCAATCTCTCATAATCACACATTCAAGTTCAAAGACTAGCATGTCTGTTTAAGCATCTAATTGTGCTTATCAATGCCCTTGTCCATTTAAATACACGTGTCCAGAGTGAGGTCTGTTTCTGNGATATTTCTTTCCACTTTCCTATTTTCTTTAGTACCTCTATTAACATTTCTGCTTTTCCAAGTATCAGGTATTGACACCATTTAAACACAGAGAATAATTGAGTGCTCAGTTAAGTGCACAATGATCCAGGCAAATATGCAGTTCCAGATATCTTTTAAAATTTTTATTTCTAAGTAACATGCATTATGTTTATAAATTACTAGTCTGATAAAAATTGCATTGCTGGTATACATTTACCTCTGTTTTCAGTCATTTCTAGCAGTCTCTTAGGAAGAAATGGATGACTAAGTCATGACAAATTCCAAAATGCATAGATCAAGAATAAAGCAAAGCTACCACTGTTGCACTTTAATTTTGTAAAAAGACAGCAAGTTATGGTAAGTAACTTTTATGCTGATGAGATTTCCATGGCCTGTATTTATGTTGAAGGCTTAGTTTGGTTGTAAAAAAAATGCTTTCATCTGAATCTGTAGACACTTATTTCAATAAGTGATATTTGTTGGATACAAACTTCAAAAAATAACTATTTTTTTAATTTGAAAGTATAAAAATCTGCTAACCAACATTATTCCTAAATACTTAGACCTCCTGAAGTGAGTGTATATCTTACATATAGGGGATAACACTTGGTGATATGAATCTGAATACACTTCACTTACTACCTTTACTGCAGCTTAACAGTTTCAGAAGGCATCCATTCAATATGTTTTACATGTAAAAATTAAATGCTACATCAGTCAAGCCAAAATACATGGACAATACATGACTAATCTCTACGAAATTCCTCAGCAGCTTTATGGCTTCCTAATAATTTAAATAAAATAAACCCATGGATCATGATAACCTCAAACAAATATTAAGCTAGCAATATTAAATTACATCACAAGTCAGCGACTTAGGAAATATTTCCTACTACAAGCTTGATATGAATTGTCACATGACAGATGTAAGGATTCTCTTTCAACCTGATAAAACTGCAAATTTTGTGGAGAAAGTGTTTCACTGCGGTCAACAGGTTCTGTTGGTGTGCAAGAAATACCAGTTCAAACCTTTGCTTGGCAGAGTAATCCTCAGAGGAAAAATCTACATCATTAAATTCCTACAAGAAACATGTATGCATATACTAAAAAGAATCCACATATGCATGTTGGATCCTAACTCTATGGAATGCCATCTGTGTGCACTAGACGATAATATGCAAGAGGGCAATGGATGAGAAACAAAACTAGTCATTCATTTAAAAAGAAAATAGCGCAACACAGCCTTCTCTCATGACACATTAAATATGATAGGCAGAAGTGGCAGGGTGCTAACTACTCTAGTGATGTGATCCATTTTCTAAATAGCGAGAACATCAATAATTCATCAGAAGTGGCTGTTAAAAAATTTAATGTCTGACAATCGAAGCCTGGCAAACAGGAAGATAATCTTTTGTGTCTACTACTTGGCATTCAGAGGCTTTCTTTTCATATAAATGCATTGTTCCTACCTGACGTTTAGATTATGAAAGATGGCAGATATAGAACATGTCTAGTTCTGATTGTTTCAGCTAGGAAGGCAGAACTCCGCAGACAGAAATGCAGATGTCACACGTTTAATGGAAATGAGTTTTACAAATACGTTTAATAAAGTCTGAATAGTTTCTGCTAATAGCAGCAGCCCAATTACATGGAAGTGAATATAGCTACATAAACACAAAAATATGGAGTAATCAGGTGGTTCTGCTGGCCGAATATTGCACTTCCAGTTAAGGAAAATTCCCAGCTTATTCAGAAGAGCTTAATTTGGCTGTTAATGTTGGCATCAACATTTCATGAAGAGAGCATCAATGACTACAAAGTCAAAGTGTATTACAGAAATGGAATGGTAAAATGTTATCTTTACCTGCATGAATTTCTAGCTTTTGCATTTCTGCAGCAATGTAGACAAAAATAATAAATGACAAAAGCTTTTCTGTTTAGCCTTGCCAAAGTGTAATTTGCAGATATATATTGTTTGAATAGGAAAGGTTAGAAGGGTGTTGCTGTGTCTCCCAAAAAATTAGAACATAAATACCTGTATAAACTACAGCTCCAAAGAAAAGCACTATAGCTCAGCTATTCAAAAGTATTTAGGGACTTAACTCCCATTCTGGTGAGTACATTCTCTCAAAATCAGTGACAATTAGGTGTTCAAATAAGAATTAGGTTCTCAAACGGCTTTGTGGATATGGGCCTATGTCCCAGACTGAAACAGGTTAAAAGCTTCAATTAGAATCTAAGTGGATCATAATTTAATAGTCCAACTACAAGAAAATGGGTTTAAGCAATGCTATTTCTCTCCTTAACTGCTCAAACAAAATTTTAATGAAGGTCTTATAAAACAATCTCACCATACACAATCTGTTTAAACCCTCAAATCCTTGAATCATCAATATTTCAGTCCTCATGATTTTTCTCACTGTAGACCAACAGAGAGAGCTTTATGCTATTTTGTAAGTCCCACCTGTAATCCTTCATCAAAATTTAGATTGATCCCTAAAGAAGATACTTCACACGTTCTTGCCACCAAGAACCGATAATTGAATTTTATCAGTTATGTAAGTAAGGTAGATGCTGAGAGTGTGCTTGAACTATTTGACACGTAATGTGATGCACATGGCATTTTTGCTTTCTTTCTGAAATTTCTGTGACATTAGCTGCAACTCTTGGTTTCTGCTAACTCAAAGTAGTATGTTTCATCTTAGCATCAGATTAATTCCTCTCACAGGCGTAAGCTTCCCATAAGCAAAGAGTAGCATTGGCCCAGGACTGACTAGTATCTACAGATATCAGTGATCTTAAATTATTCCATTTTAGGCTTTTGAAAGGGAACTTATTTTCTTGTTTACCCACCCGGACCACTTCCCGGGTAGCTCAAGCTGAAATTCAAGACATCATACAAGTAGTCACTTCACAAAACTTTGGAAAAAGGGGAAATTATTTGTTATTTTGAGAATGAGTCCATGCAAGTCCAAAAATATTTGCTCAAAACTTAGCTCAGAACAGCTTATGTGAGAAGATGGGTGATCTTGTAACATGTATCCACCATAGAGCCAAGATCTAAATGGGCTGAATGCACATCAGAAAAATTGTATCCATGAAGTCTGCTGGAAGAACAGTTCTCAAGGAACTGTAAACTAGCAGAAAATCATGCCAGGAAAACTGTAAAGATCATTTCAAACTCAGCTTGTGTAATGAGATAGGAAAAAGCCCACAAAACCCCCACTAAAATTAATCTATCTAAATTATTCTAAGCAAACCATTCTCAAAATCTTACAGCATAACTGAAATACTAAAAGAAATTAATTCACACCATTTGTACAGAGATGATACTGTGCATGAACTCTTACCAGAAATGCCCAGCATCTATAATTAAAGGCTGACTTTAATACTTTATCTTCTGTCTGGATCGTTTAAGGTTTATTAAATACTGTGGTTAACAGTTAACCAACTTTTATAATTGCTTTTCTTTGAAAAAAAAAATCAATTCTTTTTTCCAGTCACTAAATCAATGTCTGGGGAAAATAAAGATACATTTTCATGCCTTTAGCTTTATTATTTATTTTTATTCTTGACAATTATGGGCATCCTCCCCACATACTGTGTTGCTGACAGTTGCTAAGTATTAGAGATTACTTTGTGAAGGCCAATTCTTTATGACAATAGGAAAAAAGAAAAAACAATCTTCACTAGGGAATCAGTCCCATTCATAAAGAGAAGAAAAATATAACAAGAAGTAAAGATACCCATTGAGCCACGTGCTGTGACCCCATAACTTCTGACAACATAAGCAAAGTCATTGAAGGAGAGGTCACCCGAAAATGCTGGTAGTTCAGCATGTGATATCTTTTGAAACTTTACTTATGGCTCATCATGTTTTCAAAGAAAAATTAACCAAATCCCCAGTTAGTGTTGGGAGAAATGCATTTCTGGAGGTACAGATTTTTTCACTGAACAGAAAACTAAGTTCTGACTGCAGCTGGTTTGATCACTGTATTTCTAGGAAGAAGTCCAGTATTTAAGAACTCAAAGATGAAAAGCAATTAAAAGTGTAATTCAGTAGCAAAATAGAATTAAATTTCCCAATAAAATGAATGATTCCATTATGACGGTTTTGTGCTGTATTTTATGTGGAATTTTATTGATATGTCTGCATAATATTACCTATGTCTAAATATAACTGGATCCTTAAAATGAAATATTTTTATTTTTTCCCTTGAAAAATGATACTGATATAGACTGAAAGCTTAATAATCAACTGTTCTGAATATGAGGAATGCCAAACTTTATTCTGTACAGTATTTTATGGAAGACTTGTGTAAACAAGGCTTCCCATTCCGACTTAACCTAGAAAATTTTTCAGAAGACATTTGCTAGTTTGCATCAGCCCAAATCACCATCACCTACTGTACTTCCAGCTGCTGCCCTCAGGCTACTCTAGCACAGATTCCTTTTGTCTATACTGCAGTCATTTCTTTGCACTGTCTTAGTGCACAGCCTTAGTAACTTTTTCTTTAGTATTGTTCTTTTCTCAATTTGAAGATGAAACACTATGTGCCTGTTCAAAACCTGTATGTTTGGCATTTTTTGAGGTATTCCTTTGCGTTATTACCTACTGAATATGAATACAAAATGTAACAAGTTAACTTCGAAGAAGATCCTAGCGCCCAATTTCTAACTGTCATATCGTTTAAAGACTTACCTAAAGCGTTTTTCTATTATTTTCCCTGCAGTAGTTAAAACATTTACTGTGCAAATATCTACCTTTTATTCCACAGCAGGTGGTTAAAGCGTTGCTTTTGTGATAACTCTAAAGGTCATCTTCATCAGGCAGCATTAAAGGAAATCATGTTTCACAGATGTTTGTTTCCATAGCAGACTACAGAGAAGCCATCAGAATGTTACTGTGATTTTGTTACCTTTTGGGAGCGTTTATTATTTAGCTGTCATCATTAAAAATTCAAAACAGTAGATTGGCAAGGCAGGCTTAAACAGGCCTCTCCCCCACCCACATTTATGGCTAAACAGTTGTGAAAAGCAGAGGGGGAAGTGAAGAGAGGATAAGTTGCCCTTAGCAGCTTTAGGCACCCTAACAGCTGCAAAATTTGATTAAAAGCCGCCACAGATTACAGTTATTTTGTTTCCAGAAACTTTACCCAACGTAAACCTAGGTAATCATAAGAAATAGCAAAGGCAGTGATTTGAACAGCAGCATCGAGATTTGGGGATGACTAAGCCCTTTTGGGTTTTGTTGTGTTTTTTTGTTTGGTGGTTGGGTTTTTTTTTGGGGGGGGTGGGGCGGGTGTATTTTTCTTTTACTTTAAAAACAATTCTGCTTTGGGCACTACTATGCCCTCAAACTCTTTGCATTGGTGTTTCTCTTTGATTTGGTATCAGATAACGTGTTTGGCATGACCAAGACTTTTACTTTGGCTATGTAAGTCCTGTAGGAACAGGTTAAGGACTCCAGAGTAATTTCATTGGTTTGAAACCAAGACCACGTGCTTGAGATGCACAGAAACCAACCTGCTATATTTGTCCTTTTGCCAATGTCCACAGCTGCTCAAAGAGGCTGGGAGAACAATCAGCTCAGAACTGGTCTCCCATCATTGCCACATTTCCAGAAGAGACTCTGCAGCCTTGTGCATGAGCACCATGTAAGGTGCTTTTCTTTTCCTGTTTGTTTTTTTGTTTTGTTTTGTTTTTTTTTGTTGTT
>VZSZ01002755.1:150613-194802 GCA_013398815.1 Ibidorhyncha struthersii
TTTTTTTTTACTCAAAATTGAATTTACAGTTAGTTTCCTATATCCTACAATTTTTTAGTAGGAATCTGTCTAAAGTGGCCAGTGAGAGATACTAGGAAGAGGAGCATACCTGAAATATTACCCTTTCCCAGGTTTAGACATTGTTGTACAGGCTGTAGAGAGGGCTGCTCTATGAGATCAGACTTGTCAACACACATTTTTTGATTAAGTTATCTAACAGTATTCCTTCTTAGGAGAAGAATAAAATAAAGCAAAAAAAATGACAAAATAATAATAAAAAAAACCCCAACAGCTCTGTTCACCTACCTTACCATTTTGTGTTCAGCAGTTAAAGAATTCACAGAAAAAGTGAGAAATCTGAACTCAGCCAGAAGGACTGAAACCTGCTGCTGGCAGCCTCACCTCAAACCACCAGGTATTCAACCACAGGGCTCTCCTCCTACTGAAGCTATGATACAGCACAGGAAAGAGTTTAAGGCCTGTAAATTTAAATGAGTCATACCTATTAACCAATTAGTGTTTAGCTAATAATTTCCAACCCACATCTAACTAACACTCAGCTGAGTATAGCCACTTAGACTCCCTCTGTTGCTAAAGGTACACGAACAGCAGTGGTCTCTCTCTGTACCACCATAGTGCACAGAGGGAGTAGAGGACAAGTTCTCTCACAGCTTAAATGTATCCATTAGGTATCTAAAGTTTGCAGGGATGAAACTGAGCTATAGGATCAGTAGACATAGAGAAAGACAAAGTGTTATTGGATTGGCTGGGCCAACACCACCACTCCTCTTATTATATTATCCTGAAATGTGCCTACGTAGCAGGCTGAGTTACATCCCTGCCTGAGGAATCTGATGGTGTAAGTGGATTTCCCTCTGAGAAAATTCATTTATTCAGACATCTAGCGAAAACTAGTGAATGACCTAATACATATGCATATGACATAAATCTTTTGTTGACTTATTTTTGTAATGCATCTGCCAGTCATGTACAGTATATTATAAAACTCAGACATTTCAAAAATGAATATCCTTTCTTCATGTGACCGGGAAAAGACACCACTGCAATCTATATCTGCCTCAGAGTTTATGAAGAAATGTGAAACCTATAAAATCTCCTTGACTACATTTGAGGATGGAATCAATTCATGGGTCATTGACAAAGAAATTAAAGCATTCTGCATATTCAAAGAAGTGTGATGTTTGATGGCTTGAGGGTTTTTTGATTCCACGTAGTATATACTGCTAAAATCTTGGAGCTGCTAATTAGAAAATTCTATTGCAGAGACAGGAAATGGTCCCTCTTAGGCTGTGACAAAATAGAATAGCCTGAATGTTAATTTTTCCATTTCAAATGGATACCCCGTGGTCAGACTGATAGATAGAAAATAAGGCTTCTTTTACAGACTGCATCATGTGCTCTATTTCTAAAAAGTTGTTCAATATTTCACACCATTATTGAATGCCCTGATACATGCTCTTTCTCAATTCAGCAGTCATGAGAGAAGCACATTATTCTGAAGGACCCTAAGTAATGCTGCTTTCCACCTGTAAAGTTTGAGTTCCCTCCCCCTTTCATTCCACAATTAGCTGTGCTGCACGCTTATGTGGAGATGCTCTGAAGTCGATCAAGGTCTCCCAACAGGCAGCAATAATACGTTACTTAACATGTGAACATTTGAACGGGAGGCAACAGTGTGTGGCAATGGTGTGGCTGAAGCCACACACATGTTTAACAATGCCTCTCATTATAGCAGAGGCTCTAATTTCTCCTTCCCACTTCTAGGGTCTTGACAACTTCACCTTATTTTGGAGACTATTCATGACTTCTATCATCCACCAAGAGAAAGACTGCGAAGGAAGCGACACAGTTCACTTAGGATCAAAAGTACTCTGTGAAGGTGCTTATTTTATTCTCTTTTCTGTCTAGACACAGAGGCTAGAGCAACTCCTAATTTAGGCACCCTAGTCAAGTGCTTAATGTTAACTCTGTGACAATCGGCCACATCAATTATCCTCTTCACTTTTCAAGTTGTTATGAACTAGAACCATACATGTTTGCTGAGATAGCAGTGGTCGTACCTGACAGATTGCCCCACAACTAAAAAATGTCCAAAGTAATGGCTCTACAGAGCACAGCTATTTGAGATGATTAATTCCAGTAATGGCATTTTTAAATGAATACTGAAACACCAGTTGAAAAGTATCTGTATTTTTCTGTTCTTTCTTCTGGCTGCCCATGTTGTTGTAGTCATTGTCTGGTAATATCTTCAACAAACTACAGAACACTGAAAAAATTAACTATTATTTTCTGACAAGTTTTGAGAAGGGAAAATTCACCATTTGCTAGAAACAATTTCTGACCTTGTGACTTTATATGTGAAATATGCAGACGAGAATAACACAGTTAAAATCTCCCTTGTTAACTCCCCTTTTATTGCTAAAAATCCTCCTGGAAAGTATTTCCAAACACATGAAGGACAAGGAAGTGACTGGGAATAGTCAGCATGGATTCAGGAAGGGGAAATCAGGCTTGACCAACCTGATAGCCTTTTACAATGAAGAGGCTACCTTGGTGGGTGAGGGGAGAGCCGTGGATGTTGTTTACCTCAACTTTGACAGTGTCTCCCATGTGATCAGTGACACAAGGTCCAGTTGAAGGCTCACGAGTCATGAGTGCTGTATCCCAGGGCTCACTACTGGGCCCGAGATTGTTCAACATCATCATTAATGACCCGGAAAACTGGACAGAGTGCATCCTCAGCAAGTTTTCACAATGATATAAAAAAAGGGAGAAGGAGCTGATACACCAGATAGTTGTGCAGTCTTTCAGAGTTTTTCAATCCCTCCACCCACAGAGATATTCAAAACCCAGTTGGACACAATCCTGGACAACCTGCTCTGGCTGACCCTGCCCAAGCAGGGACATTGAACTACATGATCCCAAGAGGCCCCTTCCAACCTAAATGATTCTGCATTTCTATGAAAAATTAGAGTCAAGAAATCTCTGACTAATTTTGTCATTACAGAAGCCATTCCTGCTTATTAAGATACAAATCTTTTGTTTCAAACATATAAATAAAATGGGGTTCAGGTATTAAATTTACTACACATCTCCCTTGTGATTGAAGAAATGTTGCTTATTCTCTCTCTACTTCAGTTTTTATTTGTGTAATTATCTAATATGTTTATATGACTTCAACTAATTGAAACTTATTAATAATAAATGTTTAACTAACTATTAATGGCATATGTTTTTATTGTTTTGGGTTTGGGTTTTTTTTTTACCTGAAAAGCTTAAGTAAAACATGTATCTCTAGACAAAATTCAACAGACAAAAATGAAACACTTCCCAGGCAGGTAGATGAGATGGAGCAGGGAGATGGAATCAGCTGAATGAAAATAATTCAGAATAGCTAAAGATCTTCTGCCTTACCTAAAAAAAATTAAAGCTTCTTTTGTGGATGTGTACAGAAGAGTTAACACAGTTCATCCAGGTAAAGAGGAAAAGGGTAATGTAACAAAGTTAGCCAAATTCCATCACTCTAAATGGCAAAAAAACATTAGATGGAGCACCAAAACTGCCTGAAGCCAGTAAATGCAGGGTCAGAATTGGGCTTTTGCTACTGTAGCTCAAAAGGGGAGAGACAAAGATAGAAGGAAAGTACAGCTGATAAGTGCGATAAATTCCCTTAAGTCAGAATGTATCTTTTAAGCAGTTTCTTTATCAAAATCTTGCATTCAAAATATATAAGACCTGTTGCCTCCAGACACTATAAAAACCCCTTCCTTTACCTTATATTCTTGCCCTTGTAGGAGTCTACTTAATCAATTCTCTACCAACTTCAGTGTTGCACCTGTAATTCACAACATTTTTGTCCTTCTGTAGGGCTCCCTCTTTCTCTGCCTCAGTTTCTTATTTGTTATATGGGCAAAATCACATTTTCAAGCTTGACAGGGACATTGCATCTACAATATATTAAAGGCTGAGGCTTTTAGATATTATAGTAAGACAAACCTGTACATATGATAATTGTTTCTATCATCTGTATTTATAACCACAGTAATGGAAGTAATAAAAAAATTATCTTTGAATTTCACTTTTAGAAAATCATGGTGGTATTTGTAATTTGTTTACTTTATTCCCATAGGAAAAATGGCACCTGTAGTGCAACCTACAAGAAAATAAACTAAAATTCTGTCTCTCCTGTAGCACTCTCATTTCTCTCCTGGCTGCTCATATGTTTTATTTTTAAGTTCCATTCATCCTATTTGCATTCTTTCAAATTCATCTTCATCCTGCCAGATTCTCCCATTCCATTCTTTTATTTTTAAATAAATAACAGAAGATGAGGTGTTCTGGGGTTGGGGGGGATAGGGGGGCTCTGCTCACTAGCTGATATCATTGCTCCTTATTAGCGTGTCTTCTCAAAAATGTGGAAGCACGACCAAAGAACCCAAAAAAGTACTCCTAAAAAAATGCTACAAACCTAAAGCTGCAGCCATCTGGAGCAAGAGTGATGCCTGCCATGAACTTACATACCTCAAACTCTGAAAGGTTTTCAGGCTGAGTGAATTCGCATCTGTCAGAGAAACAGACTTTTATGCAGTGGAATGCAACATGACAATTAGATGCAATTAAAATTATAATTAGAGAGCCATATCTAGTGCGCTAACAGTAATCTGGGCTCATTTTTTTTCTGGTACAGACAGAAACGAAGGCCTGGTCTAGGGCGGAGATTGATCTGCTGGTAGCTTCTCCTGGGGAACTTGTGCCTTCCCCAAGAATGTCTCTTCCTGCCTGGCAGGACCCCAGGCACGGCCAGCTGCTGTGGCTCCCACAAAGCTATTTATGGTTCTCAAGCCCAAGAGCAATCGTTTCGAGTTCTTGGCTGTACATCTTTACCGAATAAGGTTATCTGCTTTCCAGCCTAGATTCCCTCTTTAATATACAAGTTATATAAAAAGCAGGATGCATGCTGTTCGTGAATGCTGATACCCACTGGAAATCCAAGTCAGCCACGTACTTTGCTGGCTGCTCTGTTTGGTTGGGAGTCTAGGTGGGCACTGCAGGCGACGTAACCGAAACTTCGGTCTAGGAGTCTGAATCAAGTTCTCACATGAGCGAGGCAAAGCTACCCAGAGCATGCATATCCAGCAGGCAGGCAGATTTGGCGTGGGAGAGGGGTTAGGGTGAAGGGGACTCTAGTCTCCCCCCAGCAGCATCAGCTGGTGTGCTGATCACGCAGTCGTGAGACCGGGGGCTGCATGGCCAATGCTGTTATAAGGGCCACACACCTTATATGCCAGCTCCGTGCCCAAACATCCCCAATGAATTACATTATTTTTAGTATATTTTATCATCTATGATACTGCCTTTTCTTTCTTTTCCTGAGAATTGTGATTTGCTGCATTAAATCTTTAGACTTAACGTAAATGTGAAAATGAATATGGTATAAATTTCAAAGACTAAGAGCAGCTAAAAAGGCATATTTTACCTATTGTCTTTTCACAGTAAACAAAAGAAAGTAACGGGTAAAGTATTCAACTCTATTTTCTTTAGGAGCTTTTAGAAATTATAACAATCGTGTTTCTAGAGTTTAAATACTTAATTAGGAAATTATTTTAACTATTTCAAAGAACCTGATCAAATTTATCTACCTGCAAGACACCTAATATCTTTATGAAAGCTTTGGTTTTAAAGATATGAATGCCATTATATAAGAGCATGGCACAGCCTTGCCCATCTTGACAAGTTCAAGGCAATGATGGATGATTTCCAAGAGAAAAATCTGTCACTATAGTTCCTGTAGTACTAAAGGGCAGTGCCAGTAAATAAGCCACTGAGTAAGTGTTCAGAAACACAGTGGTATTGTTTGCATGTGTTACATAAAATCATTTTTAATAACTGTCACCAAAGAACACTAAACTCATCAGCTGTCATAATAGAATGACAATATATTATGCACAAAGGTGTAGTCTTGTAATTTTAAAAGTGAGTCTTCAGTAGGAGAAATGGCAGGAAATTAAAAGCAAATATATCTTCTGGATTCCCTTTTTGTTCCCTGGCAGACCTGCATGAGATAATTGCATGATAATACAACCATGATGCTATATAAAAACTCTAACAGTTTAGCAAGAAATCAATTCATTACCACTATGTTTAAACTGCTTTCTAAGTGTAACAGGCAAATTTCTCTGATCCATTGCTGTAGTTATTTGACTAGGAGGACTGGGATTCTCTTACAGAAGGAAAATCTGAGGGAATAGAGTTGGTACAAAAAAAATACTCTCTGACTAGTCCACTGGCATGAGGAATGGCGAGTGCCCCCAAGCTGAGTGGGAATATTGGTCTATGTCCTTTGAGCTTCCCCTCTAGCCTCTGAACTGGGAAGTAAAATCCGTTAGCTGAGACTTCCTTAGCTTGAATTTCAAATAGGTTGCTTCACTCTGCAGCTGGGATAGGCTATGAAGATATGATACCTGTTCCCATAGCTCATCTGACAGATGGGACCTTGTCAGGCAGCAGTAACACACTTGACATCTACCACAGGCTTGTACCCTGCGTCGTGCACAGGTTTACTTTGGGCTCATGTGTCCTGTCTGCTGCAGTCAGAAAGCCCAAACTTCACCCATGGTAAGTGTGAATTAGCTGATGACAATTGTGTCCTTTGGCTGAGGTCCCAGACAGTTACAACTTACTTCAAAACCCATAATTTTTTTCATTCAAGGATGATCTTGTACAATACTATAAGTGGTTTATCCTTTTTAATGAACACATAGAAAATTAAGGAGTTCAGAATGGTTATTGGTTTATGAAAAACGTGTTGGAGTGCATAGCTGTTATGCAACTGTCATCATGAAGAGGAGCAGGATTTTCAAAAGCATCTTTGGAAGCAACTCCATTAAGAACATGAGATGCTTTTAATCCATTAGCTCCTTACTTCTCACATGAATTCCTGACTTCTTGAAGCTGGCGGCAGAAACTCCAGGCACTTCAGAGAGGCCACAATCTCACTCCTGACATGAGTAAGCTTTTCCAGTTCTAATGACAATATAAACATTTACTGTTTGCATACCTTATTTTTCTGCATTTATATCCTTGTGCCATTACTAAGTTTAAAGAAATTATTACACAGTGGATGTGAATTTTACATCTCTCTCTTTTTTTAAGGATATCATCTTTCAGCCAAGTGTTTTGCTTATGGCAAAGAACCTTGTACCAATCTGAATTACGTACATACAAGTGCAAAGACAATAATCTTAGAGCTGAAAAAGATACAGAAAATCTGAGAATGTATTGAAAAATACATTGACTTAATGATAAATATAATTCACCATGAATAGTGCTTTTTCAAAAGTCATGATTTGATATACAAGATGGGCCTAATGATGAGACACCTCAAATCAAAGAAAATTATCGGATGAAGTTTGAAGTGGTTGGAAAGTATATTTTAGAATGCAATGTCCAACTCACTATAACAAAGCCTCAAAATGGCCCTTTTCACTGACGTGCAGCTAAACCAGGATACAATTCCACTTCTGCTTTGAGCAGGTGCATCAGAGGGATTGTGCTAAAGCTGTTCAGTTATGTCCACTTACTGCTATTTTTGCACATTATCATTTAAATAAGCCACAACATGTTGTGGTCATGAAAAATTGCTTAAAAATTGTTTGAGTCCAGTTGCAAACACCCCCTTCTTCAGAATACTTCTCAGGCCATCTATTACATAAAATCACAGAATGGTCAGGGTTGGAAGGGACCTCTGGAGATCATCTAGTCCAATCTTCCTGCCAGAGCAGGCATCCACTGTTCAATCCACCCCACTGTCCATTCATCTAACCCACACTTCCTAAGCTTGCCTGCGAGGATGATGTGGGACAGTGTCAAAAGCCTTGCTGTAGTGTCAAAAGCCTTGCTTGTAGTAGATGCCACTGCCCTCCCCTCATCCACTCATCCAGTCACGCCATCATAGAAGGCTATCAGATTAGTCAGACATCTATTACTCACCTTCCAAAAGCTACAGGCACCAGTGCCATGTTGTTTCACTAAATTCTATAATGAGAGTGGCTGGGGCGCAGCCATCTCAGGGCTCTGGAAGACAAATTTGGAAATACATCTTCTGCGTTGTTTTATTGAATATCACTGTATGTTCTTCTGATCCATGCTACTGGCCACAATAACTCCCACAAAAATGTTAGGAAAAGAATGAACTATTACTCTGTTATTAGGAAAAAAATCACTAGCAGTCATATATGGGTTTTCATATCTAGTTCATACAAATTTAAAGACCAAAGTTTGTCTTCAGTGTAAGCAAGGGGATAATTTGGCCAAAGGCTATAAAACTCATGTAACAATAAAAATGTGACTATCAATATTAAGTCTTTGTTATGTTTCTGGAATATGGGCCATGTTGTACTAGCTGAACAGAAAACAATCATCAGAAAGAGACCAGAAAATTGCATGGGGAAAAAATTAATACTGTGGAAAAGGAACCTACCTCTAAAAAGCTTTTTGAAAATACTATACAGATTTACTTTCAATGTATAATATATATTTTTTTATATAACCACTGTGTTCAAAACACAAGTGTGGTAAATGGTGCACATATGCTAAAATCAGGTACATAGAGTATCTGCATTCACTGAAGCCCCATCTCAGTAAACCCTTACTCCTTGCTGCTGGCACTGAGTCTACTCGGTTTACAGCAGTCCCTGCAAGATCCTTGCTTTGTCAACACAAAGCGGCCTGTGCAACAAGTCAGGGATGCAAGCCGAGAGTTGAGTCAAGTGCAGGAAGCCTTCCAAAACACAGTTTAAAAGTTCCAACAACCGGTGAGCTGAAGTGCTTTAAAGATGGGAGGTTATCTTACTCTGCTACCTTGAAACATTGTTGATGCACAAGAGTCTAAGGCAGAAGCAAAGTGTATTTGCATATTTTGAGTTTCATAAGTAAGTTACAAAGACTTACAAAGGCAGGTGTTTGAGAGGAAAGACCAGACTACATATTGCAGCACCAGATTCAGAGCTCTCCCTCTTTCCTTCTGAGTCCAGCTCACAAACTCCAGGCATTCACGTTATATAGGTAAAGAGTTGACCCCAAAGCATAGCCAGCCTTTCAAAGGTGCATCTTATGGAGAATGAATGTTAGGACCATGAGGTTCTTACAGTTAAGTCTTCTCATTTTTTTGCCCCTTCTCAGTCCAAATGTCATCAGGAGGAAACTTGACCTTTGTTTTCAGAAATTGATTGTGCCAGTGTTTGGCTAAACCCTAAGCAGATTCTTAGCCCATTTTGAAGACGAGTAGAATTTCTCACCTGCACAGGCAACAGTCTGGTCCTAAGAGAAAGCTTTCATGTAACATGCTCCCAGATTTTTATGAACTGAGACATGATGGTAACCAGAAAACTTGAGGTGATTGTGGGCTTAGAGATCATAATCCAAAGCCTTGGAAAGGTAGAATGACAGCCATGTTTAAGCATAACTGTTGTATTCCGTTGTTATAAAGAAGATGCTTCCCTGGGGAAGTGCACGGACAGTGCACAGTGAAAAAAAAAAAGAGTTTTATTTTATTTAATTAAAATATATAAAAAATATTATTTGGAGGGAAGTTATATTGTATTTATTTGGAGGATTTTAATGAAAGAAAGAGTTCTCACTTTTTGGATTCTAATTCTTATGTGCTCAATAAAGATCTCATATATTAACCAAGAAGGCCTGTAAGCAACTTAGACGTTTTAACAACTCAGAAGCAGGTTCCTATGGAGTGTTGTGGAGTGACACATCTCTGTATCTGTTTATCTAGGCATTTATTATGTGCACAAGTCCTCCAAAATTTTTCAGGCTAAAACTTATTCTAGCAGAGTTTAAGCTTCAGCAGATCTACAGACTGGACTCATAAAAGACCTCCATTCAAATAAATATAAAAATAGAATATACAACTAATTAGAAAAGATCACCTTTTGAAATACTTCCTTGGCTATCCAGCTAAGCCACTTTTCATGATCCTTTTCCCTGCAGTTTAAGAGAATTGTATTATTACTATTCCCCAGTGATTCCATTAAAGTAGATTGATCTTGTCTTTCAGACAAAAAAAAAAGCTCTGACAAAATAAAAAACCCATGCAACTTTTCTTTCTTACCAACCAATTTTCGCAATAGTTTCGGTACTCCCCTCCCCTACTTAATCTTTTCTGTATGACCACAAAAGAGAGAAGTATTGACAAGCTTTACAAAGCCCAATAGCTCAACGTGCCTTCAGAAAACAGCTCTGTAAGCCTTGCTCAAAGTTACCCACACATCCCAGTGAGATGAATGTGATCTGTAGGTAAAACCTAGGTGCTAAGAAGCTTTGCTTTAACCACAGCTCTGCTTTCTCTCTGCCAGCGTTGCCAGTTAATACCCCCTAATGAAAAAAGAAACACAGTTAGCAATTACCCCTGTCTCCATTTAAGCTGTCAATGTTAACAGGCACCACTCTTTGGATACCAGACACCATCAACGACTGCTTGTTCGTTTTCTAATGAAGCTGTCCAAAGGTGTCTGAAAAGTGATGTCCTTGAGACTAGCAGCTTCAATGGGAACTAGTGATTTCTACTGATTTTTTTTAACTGGTATTGAGTTTGTTTTTCAAGGGACTGCATAGAATTACCGCATGACCTTTGGCGGTCATTTATAGACATTCTGCTACATATTTCCAATTCCCTCAAACTAAAACACTGGAAGCAAACCTTTATTTCTATTTTGTAATGTGTGCAGCTATGTCAAGATCAGGGCTATTTAGCTACTAAACAACATTATGAACAACATTTTCGACAGGCTTTTCATAAGCTTCCCAATATATCATCAAGGAAATTCAAGAGGATGCTTTATTGTATGTTTTATGAAAAAAGAAACGGAACAAAGATCAAGCCCTCAGGAAGGCGTAAGATGATTTTAACTTAACGATTTTTTTTAACAATAAAAATATTGTACAAGACTATGTCCATGGTTATTTTAATTCTCCCATTCCTAAGTTACAATTGCATTGTATTGTAAAGTTGCTATTGCCAGAAATCAATTGAATACCATTACTGTGAACTTGTTCAGGATAGTGAATTTCTTACCTTTCGTGTTTGGAGGGACACACTAAGAGCTCCTGAAACAAATAATATTTTTATCATTCCTATTGGTAGAGTGTTGCTGGGGAATCTCAGTGGCTAAATAGGTCTTATTATATCAACTGTTTTAGAAAAAAGACCTAGTAGGAAGTAGTTGCTGCAGTGGAAAGTTTAGTCAAAACAGACAATGATTTGAAAGAGAAAAAAAATAATCAGAAATTATCCTACATATATAAAGCATATTGTTGCGTACCATCAGAATAAAACACAGCTAAAATGTGAGGAAAACTATATATAATAAAAGTAATAAAATAATATCTGTATCAATATAAAATGCTCTATGCTCTAAGCAAGCTGAAGAACTACCTCATAGTTTGTGTCAGCACCATGAAACATTGCTAGACCAGCAGTTTTCTTTTTACGGATGTTTTCCTTTGACCTTATTAGTTTGGCTTTTACAAAGACACAGCTGTCAAATTCACAGCAAAAATGGAAAAAGTGTTGATTCTATAATATTCACCAGTGCTGGATCTTCCTTTCTTATTTTTTTCCATGTCAGCACTATTCTATATCAAATTAGTCTTTTGGTATGAACTGTAAAACAACAAAAGAATTACTGCAGGGGGTAAAATCAATACAATACTGTAACTTAGCACGGATACTTGTACTTGAAAAACTCATGCTTTTAATTCAATATTAAGCTACAGAATACAGTTTTCCTCATTCCCAGTTGTTTTACAAGATTTCCTACAAGATTACAGAATTATTTCACATGTATTTTTAATTTATTTAGTTTTCAATACTATTACCAATCGTCACTACACTGCTCAAAATACTCTGTCTTTACCTAAACTTACCAAATGAATGCTAAGGATTGTTATTAATAGTAATTATGAAGTGGGTGGATTCACAGATGAATAACAGAAATCTCTAAAAGGTCTTTTATGCTCTTGAAAGGAGACTTAAACTTGGCCTGTAGGATTTTGTGTGTGTGTGTAGCCACTAGTCAGCCTGCACTCCCACATTTTAATGCTTTCTCCTTTTCTCTAGTGAATTTTACATCTCTATATTAGCATACTCGTAGACTCTTTCCTAGTTATTATCAGCTATTGCGTGAAATGGATACTTTTGAGTCATTATCCTTAACAATGCTTCAGGAGTCAATTTTTAATCATGTTGCTTGATGGTCTAAATTCACTTGTCCACATCCAGTGTAGGCATTTTGGTTAAGATTAAGTTGCCCAGTCTTCTCCAGTACATCCTCGGGGGACAATCACTGACATGGAGTTGGTGAATAGGGCAGAGGAGACCCATACTGTTCTGCAGTGGTGGCTGGAGGGCAGGCAGGATGCTTTAATATGTCTAAACTGTCACCAGATGCCAATGTTTAGGGCAACTGAATTTCACCTTTATTAATGAAAGCAAAGGAAGGATAAAGAAACTTGACCTGCTCACTCACCTTTAAATATGATCTTTTCCAAATGAGGTTAAGGAAGACAGAGTACTGAGTCCCTACTATGGCAAATAGAAACTTTGGCTGTGCATCTCTGGCAATAGTTGATGGTAAGTAGGAAAGAGCCTGTGAGTATGTAGAGGCAGATTTGTATCAAGGGCGTGTATAATACAGCGGGGGAAAAAATCTAGTATGATGAAGGGACTGTAACCGAATGCTATTAAGACAAGAGAAATTTAGAAACTATATTAGAAATATCTTCCTGACACCTATAAAAATCAAGTTGTCAAATAGCTTTTCAAAAGCTGTCTTGAGTTCTGTCACTTGAAACTCCTGACTATAGACAGAACAATGAAGATCTTTAACAAATGTGTTATGGAGAACACACCTGCACTAGAAGAACAGAGACCTCTCGATCCACTAGACCTTTTCCTATTTCTGCCCACTGTGCTCTGTGCAAGAACATCCACAGTCAGATTTTTTCCAACACCATACTTAATTAAAAACAGGATTCACTGTCACTTTCTGTTGAAATTGTCTTCTGAGTTTTGTTCACTATTATTAAGGTCAACAGGGTGTACATAAGGAGATGCTACTGTAACAGCCAGGGGAGGAAAGCAACCAAAACACATTCCATTTGTAAGGGATTTTGTACTTTCTTCAGTATTCATGTGAAATATTGGTGGGGAGAACGATATCTCACAGGACTGAACTGTTAGGTGGTCAGTAGTTTCTTGACAGATAAACTGGCTCATTAATGTACTCTCAACTTATTAAAATTATAACCCATAAAGACAGGCCAGACAGTGAATTCTGCTTCTGGTATTCACCTCAACTTGTCATTTAGAAATTTTTACTGGCCAGAAGACAAGATTTTCCCACCTGTGAGGCACAACATCAAGTCAAATATGAAGTACACTGAGTTGCAGGTGATATGTTTCAGCTCCTCATATAGGGGCAAACTAACTCTAAGAATCTATAGATTTTAGCAAGATACTTACCGGCATACAACAGTCTGACCCATAGTCCAAGCAGGAGCCCTTGCATGCAAAAGCTGATGTGGGGATGGATAGATGGAAGACCACTTGTCCCGCTGCCCTGTGACAGGTCTTAACTCTTGCTGAGTTTCTGCAGGCAGCACAGAGCTGCTGTCACTGACGTAAGTAATCATCCATCACATACTTGCCTCCAAAGTCAGTGGCAAACTGAGGCTTTAAAAATGGCTATATTGATAACTACTAAACTACACAGTTCTGGGGCATATGATGGTCCATACTGTTTAATTGATAACATGCTCCATCACACAATTTGGCTTTTTCAGTGTAAAGCTCTCTCCAGCAACGCTCAGGCAAGACAGTAATGGCTCCCTCCTGACAGAGTAGGCAAAAGCAGTTTGCTGTGGGGCAAAGGCAGGTTCCCCAGAAAGATGTACTACTTCTCCTGAGCTACCTCTGTTAAATAAAACACATAGCTGACAGGATTAAACGGAGCTGAAGAGACACTGAAGTCTTCTGATGCTCAGCAGTGACATTTTGGTATCTTGCATTTGAAATACTCCTAGAGGGTGGCACTCTGTTCTGTCACCGTAAGTGATTTACAGGCTTAAAGCATGAACAGTTCATGCTCAGTAACAGTAAACCTTGGGCTAACGAGGTTGAGACATTTAATTAGGAGAGACTGTGATTTAGATATGCAAGACGACTAAAACTGAAAAGTAGAAGCTTATCTCTAACGCTAGTAATTTAGTTATAAATTCTTCCACTGTGACCTTCCTGTGAAATGTTTCCAGTAGATATTGTACATTCACTAAAAGCATGACAAACACTTGATAGAAACACTCTTCTCTAGCAGAAATAAATCACGAATTAATTAGCATAAAAATCAATACATGAATCCTCCTTAATTATCATAAATAACTAAGGCAAGTCATGGATAGCAAAACACTTCTTTTTTTTGGGTGCAGGTGATTCTTACTTGGTTTAACACAGGTAAAAACCACTCTTGGCATTCCTTTTCTCATTTGTGTCACATTCTGTTTGGCATAAACTCATAAACTCTATTATTTAGTAAAAAATAACAACATTTTATAAACATTAGTACTAAAAAGGAAAGGAAATTTTAAGGGAAAAATTTGAATGAGCAAGAGAAAAAGAAAATTGCAGGAATAAACAACAGAATTTTAGGAATGAGGACAGCTGAATGTAAATTCATGTAAATGAACATATTTACATGAATCTTTTGGCTCTTCACTCAACTGCTGCTCAGGTTTTGGCCTAATACAACGCTCATGCTAAGGCCTAATGTTTGCTGGGAGCAGCGCCAGATAAAGTTTGATTCACAAAGTGTGTTGTCCTGTAAATTTGGGAGATCCAAATGAACAAATACTCAGTCAAAGTGAGCAAGAAATGGGTATGAGCATGGTGGTTAAGAATATATTGACAAATGTGAACAAATATTTCCAAGATGTAATTATGTCAGGTCTTCCTAATCTTTTAAAGCAGATGTTAACGGGGATTGTTAACTGAATACTTTATGCTTCTGGGAATTATACCTGTGCATTTGGTCCATTTGAGATTTAAAACATTCTGCGTTTGTGGTACCTGTACCAAAGGCAACTTAACTCTGCCTCCAAGAACAAACAAAAGTTGTGAACAGTAACAAAAAGCCTATTTTATTGAATATATTTACATATTTAATCTCTTTTTTTTGTTTGTTTAACTAAAAATAATTAAGATAAAAATATTGTGCATCTAAATACATTCCAGATATGCATACTGAAGAGTCAGGGCACTGTAATCCACTTTATTTTGCCAGCTGTGAATTAGAAAGTCTTCTCTAAATTTTTAGAATTTAACAGATCTACTAACTACTAATTTTTTGCTTTTATGTAAACTCTCATCATGGTTAAAAGAAATATTTGCATCACAGAAGAAAAGCAAGATCTTTCAAACAAATATTAAACAAGTTAATAACACAATTAATAACAATCCATTAGAGAAATTGTTATGTATATAAACATGCATAAGTCCCAGCAAAATATATTTTTTTAATCTGAAAATAATTTTTTTTTAGAAGAACACTTCAATCTGCTGACATGGAGGAAGAACTTATTCAGCACTTCTTATAGAAAGTCAATAGCAGTTTACAGAGATATTAGAAATGCTTCTTGTCTAGTATTGCACCTTCTGTTTTAACAGGAATTTGTATTTTTATTTGTTTCATACCATAGCAATAACCTACTCTGTTACAAAAAAAATAAAGTGGCAGTACAAGTAGAAGGTTACAGATTAAGACAGACATTCCTAGGAAGGCTTTGAAACATATTATGTAAACAAACATACTTCATTTTTGTAAATAATAGTAAAAGCATTGAAGTCCCATTTTCTTTCACCCAGTTGTCTACTAAAGCGAGTTTAGCGTGAAACATCTCAGTATCTCAGCCCTGTGAACTGAAAAAATGGGACTGTCATGTTCAGAAGCTAGAGTGATGGCCTGCAGACAACTGTAAACATGATAAATAATATAGTTTTAATTAGTGAACGTTATTAAGTTAGCAGGTTTGTGTCTGAGATTTGAACCCGATCCTGCCCCAGAGTGTACATAAGCAAGTGGAGCCGAGTACAACTGGAAGGAGAATCTGGCCTTCCACTATCCAAGTATTGTAACTTAATGGCTTCACAGTAATTTTCACAGAACATTATTATCAAAATTAATGCTAAACTTTGTAGAACAGTACTGAATCTCATGCTTCAGGGCTTACACTATTACAAACCCAACATGGAAGGATAACTAGCTTTGTGTACCAAGCCCTAAGGCTCTCCTCTGAAGCCTTGGTGATGGCCCAGACAATCAATTGATTTGCCATTTCCAATGTAGGTATTTAGTTTTTCAAAAGTACACTTCCCAAATTAAAGTGCTTGATAGAGTTTCAACTGGAGTCCACTGTTCAGTATAACCATGATTTAAAACTGGATTCAATCCAAAACTATGACACACCACTTCTGTGGCAGCCAGCCTTTAAATGATGCAATATAATAAGAAAAGCACTTACTGTATAGCCAGGTAATTAACTATATGAATAACCGAGCAATTTTCCTGCTATAGTTTAATTTGTGAAAACATTTTAATCACCTCTAAGTCAGTAGCCCCCATGCAAATACTCTTGGTGTACTGTGAATTTTCAATTTCCTTTTCTTAATTTGCATCCGTTTTAATTGTCTCATCTAAATGCACTTTTTTTTTCATTAAAAATGGCTTGAGTAATGATGTAGGAATTATATTCTTCAGGGCCTTTTTATTTTCAATTCTAGTCACCTGTGAATTATATCTTCTTTAATACTTGAGTGAAGACCTGCCATGAGGAAGACCATAATAAATATGACTCATTATCAGAATACAAATGGAAAATAAACCTATACTTTAAAAATTACTAGACCTCTGGGAGGAGTAAGACCTTGATTTGTAATAGGTCCCTGAAGACTATAAGGTTGTGACAAACAGTTCTCATTACCTATGCTCTGTCTACATTTTATCTATTGCAGACTGCAGGGCAGACAGTTATACACTTACAATATGCTCATTACAAACCAAGAAAGATAGGTAGAAGTCCAATAAATATTAGCACAGATTTATCCGTATTCATATAAGAGTTCGAAGGGTCAGACTTCTTATAAAAATTATCATAAGATCATTTACAAAATTGTTGATAATATTTTGGTTGGAAGAATATCACTGCAGACATCACTCAGGGCAAACAGGCTCTCTCCTTAGCACCTCTGATTCGGGGTGATGCTGAGTGAAATGACCAGGTCTAAGAATTTTCTCACCTGAAAATATAAATTTAGCACAACCAGGGCATCTTGTTATATTTTGCCACAATCCCCAATTGTTTTATTAATTTCTAGAAGCAAATGTATTGAAAGCCAGGGAATTCACTGCCCATTATTGCTGGCAGCTAGGGCTTCCCCGGTTGGAGTACACACATGCAGTCAGAAATTGCAGGCACTTACCTGTCCTCCTCTCTGGAGGAGCCCAGCGCCTACCAGTCACCATGGCCAGCACAGAGCCTCAGTCAAGCGGGTACGTCACATGGAAAACAGTGCTTCAAAAGTGGATCAAGAACAGCGATCCATGTGGAAAGCTGCTGCTAAAGCAAGCTGGTGGTCCGGTACAGAGATCTTCACCAGCTGTGCTTCCGAAAGGCTGATGTGAGCTCTCCTGCATCAAGGTTTCAGCAGCTCCAGGAGACGATGACTCGAATGAGAAAAGGAACCTGGATTAATAAGACAACATCTAAACTGTAGGGCTTGTAGGGACGTTTATTCATTGCCTGAGACACCCCATATATTATCCCTGGGTGGAAGGAACTTCAGAGTAGGTTGTCATTTGCCCCAAAAGGTCATCCTTTTCTGAGGCACATTCCCGGACTCTGAGGAGGCAGAGTGGCTTGAAAAGGTTTGAATGCATTACACTGTTTTAGGCAGACAGTATTTTATTCTGTCTCTACATCAAAAGAGATTGCATCTTAGGGGAATTTTCCTGAGCTATATAACAAACTCTCCTTGTATTTCTCTTTTTTTTTTTTTTCCTCTGCTATGTTTTCTCATATTTTACTATCCAATATAGGATAAGACTAGCAGAAAGGTAGAGATGGAGGGAAATCCCGCCAATTCTAAATGCAATAAGGTGCTGAGAAAAGTTAGCACAGCTAAGCATGTAAACTGCTCCTTAATTCAACACAAGGTGACAGTTGTTAATCTGACATATCTCACAGAAATACCAAAAATCTAGGCAACATCTGCTTCATGAGAATTTCCACGAGTTCTGTGTGCAGATCAAACAGAATATATTTCCACAGAAAGGGTAAAAAATTAAGATTATTTTCTTTTTTTTGGTAATGAGTGATGCACATTTTTATTTCTAAAGAAAAAAAATACCCAAGCATTTTGTTATCACTATCCCTTCCCTTTTTTATCAAAATTCTTCATCACAACCTATCCAGAAAACACTTCCTAGCCTCAAATCAGGTCTTTCCACTTGCTTTTTCAATAGAAATCCATTCTCATGGGACCATTTTGCTCTTACTGAGCTACATCTCAATCAGAAGACAATTCACCGAGGAGACTCAGTTTGAATTTTTGCTTCATCTAGTCACACTCAATTGAACATAGATGCTGGTGATCATTAAAGGCCACGGCTTTCTTCTGACAGTTTTGTGGAAAATGTCCAAAATCCACATAGTGTCTGAATTTCATATTCCCCCGAAAGTAAAGGTGCACTGTGTGGTAAGACAACCTTCTTCTGTAGCTATCCCTCCAATACACTCACAGTTTGACATTCTCATATGTACAGCGGAAATAATCAGGAAAATATCACCAGCATAGTAAATGTAACAGCAAAGGTTATAGCAAACACTGGATGTTCATATAAAGTAGGTATGGACCAGTTCCCTGGCTTGCCATTCTTCAGATATTGAAATGATATAGAGATTTGAGGATTTCAGAATTATCTTTACAAAATTATAACTTACTGAATCCATTAAATAATAAAAAGAGCCAGCTGTTATACAGCACCTATTTAGGAACTCCTAAATGCTATACATCTGTTGGGGCAAATGTTTCGTGCCCAGAGGAAAGCAGAGAAGCTGCCTGTTGCTGTGGTTCTTTGGCACAGCTAAGAGACCAGCCAAAGCCCATTAAACAGCTTTTCTTCCAACTGTTTATTAAAAGGACCAAGCAAACCTTAAAAACAAACAAACAAACAAACAAACACAAAACAACAAAAGACAATCAAAGAAAGAAGCAAACAAAACATCAACACTCCCTATGTAGAAAACTCCCTCTTCAGAAAACTCTCCAGCCTGCTTCCTCTCTTAAAGGTTCCTTCCAACCTAGGCAATTCTATGATTCTATGGTTGTCTGCAACTGGGACAGGGCAGAGGGAGAAAGTCAACATAGCGCCTAATCTTCTGCCAGCTGCTGGAAGCGGTTCCCACACTTTTTCATTCTGAGGGTGGTGAGACACTGGAAGAGGTTGCCCAGAGAAGTTGTTGATGCCCCAACCCTGGAGATGTTCAAGACCAGGATGGATGGGGCTTTGGGCAAGCTGGTCTAGTGGGAGGTGTCCCTGCCCATGGCAGGGGGGTTGGAACTAGATGATCTTCAAGGTCCCTTCCAACCTAAACCATTCTATAATTCTATGATTCTATATACCGTGCCTATGGCTTATGCAATAGCCAGTGGCTGTGCCTATACACTTGCACATACCCGTTGGATGCATTGGAGCTGTGTAAACAGGCGGTTTGTTTTTACCATAGATTCCATGATTTATGAACTGAGACCTACAGACTTTAGGCTGAGCAATTCTGTCAGGGGTATCTGTTATCTCAGCTTCCCAGCAGCATAAGAGACAGTTGAAATGTGTGGACCCACCAGGTCATAAGCTGCAATCTCCAAAGTGGATGTAGGTAAATTTCATGAGTTTTCCCCTCACCACGAATTTTAACTTTCATCCTGGCTTGGGGCATCTTTATGTATATTTGTACGCCTGGGACTTATTAATATAAATATCTCCTCTGTGGCTTGGTGCATTCTCAAAAGGCCTCAACCATTTTTCTCATCCATAACTTTAAACCAGCTTTAGAATGGTTCCATCAATGCAAAGAAAACCATTGCTTTGAATATATCAAAATCATTATATAAAACTCCAGGATGGTGCACAATCTCCTCTTTAAAATGGATATTAAAAAAACGTGGGGAGGGGGGTTCAAAACTACCATTTACATGTAAAAAGTATTCAGATACTGCCTTCTGATCTCACTTTAGCAAAAATAATACTAATTGAATCACAGTACAACAGAAGTAATGTCTAAATACAGGGGAAATAAGTAAAGTAAATTCTCTAAAAGAATGACAGAAGTATATTGGAGCTTGGTTGCTGTTATGATGACGTTGTAGAAGAAGCTAGGTATGCTTTATCCAGAAAAATGGAAGGGGAATAACAAAGCAGTAATTTCTGCTCTTCCTAGTGATTCCAACAAAAGTAGTTCACAGACATTAAAAATGCAAAATATGCACCAGGTCATGTGTTCCATCTCCTTACCAGGCCAAGATATTTTGATTTACCTGCAAAACACTTGGAAAAAAATCACATTTTTCATGGTTAATACTATAACTTGTTCAAATAGCTCTGAAGTAAAAGCAGTAATGAAGCGTAAGGCAATAAAGCTCATACCTTCATTATTCTATTGTTTGGCTGATGAGGATTTTCTGCAAAGGCAGTTTATCGAGAAAGCAGTACAACAGTGCATGTTATGAATACTGGCTTTGCAATGCAGGAAGTCTGTTTATTTATTTATAAGTGACAGCTTAGATTCTATCAGCTGCAGTACTGTCAGGCAGAGACAACCAGCTGACTCTCAGACACTGGGGCCAGAGCATGTCCCGGCAGAAAATCCTGCCCTCACAACCGATGACCAGGACAGAAATCAAGTTGAATCCAACCCTTACGGTGTCAGATCAGGCTGTAAAATACACCTTTTTGGTAAAGCCTTCTTCCAGAATCGCTGCTCTTAAAATGCATCCATACAACACTCACAATTTTCTTCCTTTCGGCATTACGAGGATGGAGAAGAGTAAACATAGCATTTTGCTCTAAGTTTTTCTAATCTCTGAGGCTTTTACCGAGGATTTTACCCTCAGGCAGTGGTTACCAATCTTTAATGCAAACAGCCAAGCCCACTAACAGAACTTACCCTGGTGTACAGTGAGATAATAAGATGCCAGTTCACTGTGCATTACACAGGAAAAGAGCCTGCCTTCATTACGCACGCCCTGCTCCCTGTTCACTAGTGGCTCTTAGGGAGGTAAAATCTCAACATCATGAACAAAACGTACACAAAACTGAAGTCATTAGCTAAAGTATTCTGTGCACTTTCAAACGGCATACACAACCATTATGGCAGACAGCGTATTTTCGTACTTGCAGATATTGGGCAGATATTTTAATTCATAAGAAATAGAACTAATTAGGGGGAACCTAAGGAAGTAAACAAGTGGGTTATTAAATCTGCTTACGACAGTAGCTAATAAACCTTATATAGGTAATGCATCCAAACAGCATCACTGCAACCACTTATAATTTGCTCTCCCATTTTTTCTAAGTACACTTAATAATATTTACTTCCAGCAGTGTAAACAAACCTTCCACATCCCATATCAACAACTATCATTCTGTGAACTAGGCAAAATAAAAAATGCATGAAGCCCTAAAATCACAGAATGAATTTTAATAAATAATATGTCAGTTTTGTTGTAAGATTATAGGACATGTGAAAAATATTTATTATGCTTCCTATAATGCTCAAATGGGGTAATCTGTATAGACTGAAGACTGTCGAATTGTACAGAATATGTCATTTGTATCTGTAGCTATTCACAGAACAGTGTAATTTTTCCACTGATTATTTATACAGTACACAGAGAAGAATTTGAAGTGATTGAAGAGGCTGCCAAACACCATACTCTGCCTTCAGGATATAGATGATGCCTTTAAAATGGGTGAAAGCCTAATTAATCTTGAGCTGTTCATGGATGATATATAAGATAATATGCCTTAGCCCGACAGCATTTTGGGAAGGCAGACAATTAAAAACTAAGCCACGATTTTCTTGGTAAGACACACACACAAAACCAAGGCAAGATAGTTTAATATACAGGTGCACGAGAATTTAAATGCTACTTGAAATACAAGTTGAAACTCAATCTTCACTGCAAACATTATAGGTAGCTACAGGGCAGCCAGGATGAGTTTGAAAGAACCCACAGCTTCAGGCCCCTGAACAAATATTTTACTGGAGGAAAAGGCTGCTATATGTATTTTATTGTAGTATCACTTTCTAGCAATAAATAATCTGCTACTTTCTAACAGATGCAACTTTCATGGCAAATCACTATTATATTCTTCAATTTTCTCAAAGAGAACCATCAAGATGTATGCAGCCCATAATGGAATGACAGTCTTCTTTACTGTTCCATTTTGCACTTGTCCAATAGATGTACACACCTATCATTACTTGCTCTTATTCCTTACCATGTCTGAAATTAGATGACAAACTTCCTGAAACAAAGACTATATCAACATAGCAGTCATGACCTTTTCCTGAGCGAAACAGAGAATTTAAAGATGTCATGTCAAAGTAGTCCAAACTTAGAAGGAGCTGCATCCAGCCACAGAGCTCCAGCATGGAGCACAGTAAAAACTAAATTACTCTGCTTCCCAGATGAATTTTGCAGCTTGCATTGTACTTAGCAGCTAGATTGCTTCCTGTACCTGAGCTAAGAGGTTTCAAGTGATTGACAATAATCAAGCTCTTTTGTTCTACGAAAGTACTGGGCAACTTTTGGAGATTTATGAGAAATAGATAGCAATAACAAGGAGTGAGAATTGTTTTGGGGTTTTTTTTTGTGCCTATTGCTAGGCTCTCCAATCCTCTTTTAGGCACTGAACTTTAAGACATATGCGGGACATAACAAATTAACGACATAAGCATCTGAATTTTTCCAATTGTCTTTATTGAAAGACATCACCTCTGAGTATATCAAAACCTATCTGCCAGAAATTTTGTTATAAAATCCCTTATGGAATGAAGCGAGGGGGGATGGGGGCAGGGAAGGCAGAGACTACATGGTTTAGTAACCCAAGAGAGCAGTCTTATCTCACTGCCCAATATAAAGAATTCACCTCTTTCACAAATTTTTTTTGTCACATTCCCCTGGCTTGCAATATTTCACGCTGCGCATGACTCAACCTGAAGCGCAACCAAAAGCAAGGTTACATTTGCATTAACGTTTGAAAGAAATATTGTCAGGTTTGCACGTTACCAAAAATGGTGCCTACCTCCAAGTTAACCCACTGGAAATCTGATTACTTGGAACTATCCAGATGGGTGGTTGCAGGTAGCAGATGTCTACATGGCTCACACATTTTTAGCATAAGTCTATCATGGGAGCCTTCAGCCTTGCTTACGTTACGTTCATTTCAAATGAAGCTATAAAACTAGCATGAAACTTACTTGCACACTAGAAGAAAAGATCTACTCCCACAAGTCTTGTCTTTGATCTCAAATCTGTCTTTTTTAAAAAATCCAAACATACCAGTATGACATCATGTTCCCACTATCTCATTTTCAGCTGCTCAGTATGACAGTAAGTAGTAAGGACACATGCCACTAAACCAGCAAAAAATCTTTTATTTATCATTCAAAAATCTCCAGAGATTCAGTACCACTCAGGTTAACGTACTTTTCATGCAAATTATTTAACACTTAACTCTTCGAAGGATTTACAATGAAAGCAGACACCAGATACTTCTCAAGGCAATTCTCCACTGTTGAATAAATCGCTTATTTCTGCAGTTCTCACTTTTACCATTTTTTTATACTTATTTATCTAGATATTGGGATCTATACGAGATGTTTTTACCACCAATATTTCTGGGATGTAAAATGAGAATTAAGCAAGTGTTTGATTCTGGAAATGTCAGCCCAGGACAAATTAACATGGCTCACCCAATGATGCAAAGAGACAACATGCGACATCACTCTTCCATTGCTACCAGTCTCTAATAAAAAGCCTCTATTTTAATTTCCTAACTTTTTCAGCCACGTAGATTTCTCTAGGGATCATTAATAATTCTAAAACTGAGACAAAGATATCAAGAGTGAAGTCATTACAAATCAAGCCTGTGAAAACCTCCCATTCTTCTATAATGAGATCGTATTTCTCCAATGTTTTGAAGCACAGCTGTATTAATGTTTTCGTCGCAAAATCTTATTATATATAATAGCATAAAATACAGTTCAAGATACAGAAAATATGCCTATGTTGTTACCTTCTAGTGAGTGGAAACAGAATTCTTAACTTGTAGAATTAGAAAAGGACTCTTTTTGCAGTTCTGTATTTGATTTGATCGCTATCTTTGCGTGAGTTCAATAATTCACTGAATTGTTGTGAGTTTAATTACTGCTGGTGAAATACTTAGCAGTTTTTAAACAGAAAAGACTATATAATGCTCTAAGTGCTTGGGATTAATTTGCCCTGGGACTGATATACAAATAGCACATAACCCCCAATTTAACCAACGTGACAAGTCGTCTGCTGTAATAGAACTAAGTGGTACTTTAAAATCTCAGAAGAAAGTCTGTGTCAGTTTTAAGACTTGAGGAATATTGCTTGTGGAAAACAAAATTTGGGAAAGGTAAAAGAGTAAAAAAGTGGATGTCTGTCAAAGATGGGAAAGGCACCTTGCTGATCATGGATTTTGTTATCAGAAAAACTAAAATGAGGGTCATCAAACCCAGCCTCCTGCTACCACAAACGATGTAGATAAATCTCTTTTGTAAATGAATCACAGAAGAGCACTTAATTTGGGGGGGGCTTGCTTCTCCACTGCTCACGTTTCAGGGCTGTTCCAGAATATAACTTCTACAGTATTTATACATTTTTTTCTTAGAATTGCCCCCTAAGTTTACTCAGGCCTATTACTATCTTCTTTATTTCTTAAATTTGCTTTACCTTTTATCTTAAGTAGTAACTTTCTTCATCAAGCCTACCCTTCTGAAGACATCAACAGGACCTCTGGAGAGAGCAATCCTACCCTCCTGTGCACTTGAGCTTTCGAAGCTCAGCAGAGTACTTTCATTCTCCTACCATAAGATATGCCCCCTGCTGTCCCAATCATCCCATACGCTCTTTTATAAAACTGTATCACTTTAAAAGTTCACTTTTTAAAATCTACATCCTGTACTTATTTTCAAGTACAAACATATTTAAAATATGTTTAAAATGACATAAAATCAGAGATGGGACAGGATCAGGAGTAGTAGTCTGTAGCTGTAAAGGCCTCGAGCTGTAAAAAGGTTAAGGGACAGAGGCAGCTGCACTAAAGACAGAAGGCTCTGAAGTCACCAGGCTGTGATTTAATGTCGTTTTATGAGAGCAAACATATAATCTGTCATGCTTGTGAATTACGAGGAGGAGGTTTATTCTTGTTGGGTTTTGTGCTTTTCTTTAACCAGCTAATTCTCAAGTTATATGCATGAAAGTGTGCTAGTATTTTTGGAATATGATCAGCCATTATTTCGTCAAGACCTTTCACAATAGCACAAATACTTTCCCTGTCTCTGAACTTACATGTTCTAGGAAGGCTTTTGTCTTTTTCAGAGCCGCATCACATAATTATTCTATGATTAACTGTGTCTCTGTCTTTATCACTCATTTTCAATTTACAGTAGACTTCTTATTAGTAGTTCTTAAGTACCTGACCTTGTACTAGAACATTTCATTCCATTTCTATTAATGCTATTTTAAGGTCACCCTGATGGTCTATGCGTTATTCTCATGGTCCTGTGAATTCTCAGTGTATCTCAGCTTTGACTGATTACCAGATTTTTATATCTGGCCCATGACATTTCAGTAGCACTTTATTACTTCATATTGTTTAGGATGATATGGACTACTGGGAAACAGTGGAAAGAACAGGTGGATATAATATATGAAGTTGGTGGGAAACACTGATTTCACTGACCACTGTAAAGTTAGGCACAAGTAGAAATAGCTGGAATGCCACTGCTGTAGATGAGCTCCAAATCCACATCACCTCACATTCAGCATTTAAATGAAATTTATTATTACTTCTTATTCTATCATGGTTTTCATAGGAAGTAACTTCCAAACATGATTCAGCCCGCTGAAGATTTGAAACATCGATAGAACATGACTTTGTCTTTCTAATTTAGACTCCTAATTTAATTATGACAGCCAGATGCCCACACTTAAATGGAATTATCCTGAACTTTCATGACTAGATTCTAAAGAATACAAATCAACTTAATCCAAACTTTGCTCCACACAGTGGCATTTTAAAACACAAAATGAAAAAACAATTTTGATATACTTATTGCCACTTTGGAATTTCTGCTATGGATTCTTCTATAGATATCTTTCTAGTGGATTTGGTCCTTTTAATAAAACAGTAAGGTACCATGTATCTGTGTGTGTGTGTGTGACACTACACCAAACAATACATATAAATCCCATATGTGTGTTGTGTATACACAATATAAACAATGGCATTTGTTATCAAAGTACTTTACATACAAATCCCATCCCTGTCACAGATTAGGACTCCTCTCTCTTGGTTTGGATTACTATTCACTAACTCAGTCTTAATCAGTCCCATTTTTTCTACAATAGCATATTTTCTCTCTAAAAAGGATAATTTTGGACCTGACTTTATTTACCACTTCTGTCAATGACATTTTTTATTAAAAATCATGTCAGGTTGCTTTGGGTCCAAATGCATGTGTGATATTTCTATAAACAAATGTGAGTGGGGAAGCAGAATGGGCTTTTTGGCCCTTTCTAGGTGAATGACCTTAAAAAAAACCACCCTGCGTCAGCCAATTTAGGGCTTTATAACCAACACAAATCCAAATGGGCTTGAGAAAAAAGTTCTGTAGATCTTGCCCCATGCACCTGCACAGATGTCTCTGACTGGTGCTCTCAGCTCTTTAGTGGTAGAAAGGATCGTTTCATCTCAGGATCACCAGAGTTTCTGTTTCTCTATCAGATCCTGGAGCGAAGCATCAGTCCTGTCTGTAAGTCACAACACTCTGCTGCCACACTGCGATCATGAGGTTGTAAAGGGGACACTCGGACTGTGGTAAAGAATAAAATAGGCAGAAAATGGTTCATTTTGTCAAACCACCCAAACGGGTCCTAACAGATTCAATGTGAGATATTGCAACCCACATTCTGTTTCTGTTCTACATTCTACTTTAGAACCATAAATGCTTTTTAAGCTTTCTGAGACTGAGTAGGCTATTAAGGAATGGAAGGTGATGCGAGGCTTAAGCACCTGAGCAGGAACTCAGGGAGGAAATGCACTCTTAAAATGTGTACAAGACAGATGCGCAGCACCTCACAAAGTGACACTGGGAGAGAACAGAAGTGTGTGTTGCAAGACAGCCAGGGAGAAGAGCAGTGGGAGCTGGATACTCTTCATATCAAGGGAATCAGGTACTGACTGGTGGAGCCTTCAGGGCGAGATATACAGCATGGTAGCATTTATGTGCAACCACAAAAAGGAGAGGTTTGCCTTTCTGAGAACCAGTCCTCTCCTCCTTCAAACAGATACGCAGCCTGGAAGGTTGTAGGCACTTCCTATTGAACCAGGCTCTCTGCATTTGTCAGATACTGTTCCTGCAGTGCATCTGTTTTTTCAAGGCCAATCCAGCATTGTTCAACAGACATATATTTCCGTGTTACGCATCTCTCTGTGTAAAAGAGATGAAGAACATCCTTCAAGAGAAAGCTTAAAGCAGAATCTCATAGGCAATAGATTGGAATAAGAAATATAGTATTTTTCTTTCATGAGAAAATGAAAGCAACCACTCTTCCACAGAATACCCACAGAATCAGCTGAAACATTAATGAGCAAAAAGGAACAAATACCAGATCCTTTGCCTGCTTTATTGGCTCTTCTTTTCCATGAATGGCAGAAGATATAAATATTATTGTTAGCCTTAGGGCTCTCTTCAAAAATGCTTGTCTGTATCAACTCGTATTGTGAAAAAGTGTCAGTAGCTGTGTTAAACCACTGCAGGCTGAAACTGAAAAATGGCACAATAATTTTTCCAACCAGTGCATGCAAGATCAAAGCTGTTAAGAAGGGATGACAGGTGGCATAAACGTCCCAAGGCCTGGACTCACTAGAGGCATAACAGCATCCACTATAACTCTAATAAAAATAGTCCCAGTAAAAATACCATAAAAAGCAGCAAGTAGCCTGTTATATCTTTGACCTCGGGGTCATTCCACCAACAGATCATCTGGCAGCCCAGTGAGAAAAGTGTAATTGTATTTTATTCCCACACACAAGGCTAAAAGTGTCAGATATTAAAATATCAGAAGAAGGTTTTCAAAGACACATTTATATTGATTGCAACAATAAAATCAATGCCAAAGGACAATCTCTTTATGGATACCCATCTTCAAAGAAATTGCATAGTTTTACATGACTCCAGTTTTGTTTGGTAAACTAGCATTTTTTTAATGTTCTCGTGTTCATGCTCGTAGCTCTTACTTAAGTTAAAATAATTAATTTACTTATAGTAAGTAATTAATGAAGATTTTAATGCATAATCTATTTGTGATGACTAATAATATTTTGTAGCAGACAGTACAACATGTCAAAGCTAGACTTCTAGTAAACCATATTAATAGTTGTAATTTAAAAATTAAAAAGGACTATAGTCTTTGAAGAAAGTTATGAAAATAAAAGAAATACTGTTTTTTCCCCTATATTCTGTTATGTAGGGGTTTTTCCACTTTTTTTTTGTTACACACCTATAATCATATTTGAAAGAAACCTAACAGTTTTTATTAAATTTGGACTACTTGTAACATCTTGAAATACATATCAAAGTAGATAGACCAGCGGTTGTTAGGTGTCTACTTTGGAGAGAAATAAAATCATGATAGAAATTAACAGAAGAAAGGATATCAAGCATCAGCAGTATGCAGAGTAGATTTAGGTGTTAGTTCTTCAGGTTGGAGGAAAACAACTTGTTTTTTCTAACACAGTAAATAAAATGTAGTAGCATTCACTGTGATAATACCACAAACAATGCAAGAACAAAAAAAAGTTCACAAAGGAAAAATAAGGCTAAAGCATTATTTATAGGGATGTGCTTGGGCCCTTAACCTGTAAATAAATCATACTGAGATTTTTCATGTGAATGAAGCCTCAGATTTATTCCTCCAGAGAAAGACATGAAAGCCTGCACTGCTTTGTGAAGCAGACCTGGAACACTAGTAGCTTAGAGGCTGAATAGAGTTCATTTGAATGTTATTTAAGCACCAGCTCTGCAGAGCCTAAAGTGATCTTACATCAGATTGTGGAGAGCTCCAAACCGCAGCCCAGCTAAGCTTTGAGGAAAAAATATAAGCAGAGCTGGAGGGGAAAGGGCTGTGCTTTGTGGGGAACAAGGGCACGTGCTCCCAAACCAGGCTGTGAAATCCTGCTTGTTCATAACAGGAAGGCAAAGTGGCCACTGATTAATGGGCATTTTCAGACATACACAGTATATAGTAAATGGTTACCTGTTGTTTTAGAAGTAGCACGGACTATTAGCCAATTCTGATACTACACAACGTCAAGTACTATTCACTGAGTATGACCAGCTGGGCACTGATTTGGGTGAAGTTGGTTTGCACCTCACTACAGCTCAGGTATATCACTCCGCTTTGCTTACCCCAGTCAAGGAGACCCGCTTCCGAGTCATGGCAAAGATCTCGTGCCGGGGCTGCTGTGTCACCTGCACAGCCCTGCAAGGGCAGAGGCACAGCTGGGGCAAAGCCTCTTGCTGGTGTCACCCAGCTGGCACGCACCACGCCGCTCCACCCGGGCTCCTGGCCGCAAGGCGAGCCTGGCACAGAGCTGCCTGGGGACACATCGCTGCAGTGCGGGCAAACCAGTGACCCCCAGTCTGCACAGAGCAGTCTGGGCATGCAAATTACCCAAGCACCTTTCTTGCATAAATTTAAGGGTCAATGTGCTCAGCATAAGGACTTCACCTACTTGCGTGCTCTTTACACTGTGGTTAAATAGGCATATTGGTTATATTACTTGAAAACAAACTGTTTTATAAATTCAAAATCCTCCAACTATTCCACATCATAATTTTGAATGGGCACATAAAACTTTCTGACTCCTAAGTGAGAAAGGTGAAGATAATGTTTGCATAAGCCACTATCAAAAAAAAAAGGAAAAAAAAGACGGTTCCCAGTCATTCCCCAGCCTAGGCATAAAATACATTTTGAAAATCCTAATGTCAACTGAGTCAGCAAGCCTCAGCTACTGCACATACACTCAGCCAGCTCTAAGCCTCAGCATAAGAATGGTTACCGCACTCAAGCTGAATTGACAAACGTTTCCAGTGCCTTAAAATGGATGTCTCTGTCTTGCATTGGTGACTGCTTCATAATCCCAAGCAGTGAAAGAAAGGACAAGAGACTAAAAATCAAAGCCAGAAAGGCAGACATTCCTCTGTCAGTTTACAATCTTTAATTGCCAGTTATACCCATTGTTTGTCTAGCAAACAAACAAACACACACAAGCATTTCCATGGAAAAGACATTGCTCTTCTGTCTCCTTTCCTTTTACAGTTAAGTGATCATGAAGTTAAAAAAACAGAAAAGGAGAGGCAGTAAATCTACTTTCCTTAAATGAACAATCGTTAGGGACTGTCAGCATGATAGGTCATGTAAGGCAAGTAGTACTTGCCCCCAAAATAGTTTGTTGGCAGAAAGGCAGTCTGCCACTACAGAAGCACACAGTGCCTAACATTTGAAGAAAAGGAAATCATAAGTTTTAAAACTAAATCAGGCATACCATGTGTTTTACAGGCCTAAGGATTGTTACTGTAATTCCAATACGTGGTGTGAGAACATGCCCTACCTGCTGTGTATGATATGTGCTGATCAGGTTTCTCAAGAGCAGATGTAACTTCACTATTTGATTTCTAAGGATTCTCTGTTTATCACAGAGATTACTATAATTTTCTCTCTTTTGAGAGATGTGATTATTTTTCTGCTTTCCACCTTTTCATGTAATACTGCTACTTGTTCTCTATCAAATGCCTGCTCGAAAAGGTGAATGCTAATGTCAAAGAATTTACATAAAGGAAAAACAAAGCCATTTTTTTCTAATTGTTGGCATAGAGCAATTTGCCTTTTGAAGCAGTAAAACTCATTGGTGACAATATTGTTACAACATATTTAAATTAGTAAAGCATTGATCCTACAGTGAAGCATAATTAGCTCTGCAGAAATACATGCGGGGGGGACTCAAATAAAATTTTGTAAAGTGACTTGAATTATAAATTGTATTGCTATTTTTACTATACATATATTATGCGTAGAGTTGCCCAGATACCAAGGCGCTCAGCTAGATGGAATAAAGGAGAAAGGCATGAGCTACAATGATTTTTTCCTTAATAAATATTTTGTTTAATAAGTATTTCTATTATTATCCTTCCTGGAGGGATTTTAAAGAGAGTGTTTAGAGGTGCAGCCTTGCATGTTGGTTACGTGCAGTGCAGCTCGGGAACTCCCCCTGCTTTGTGGCCCTGAGTCTCTGGGCAGCCAGACCTGAAGGTGGCAAAAGAGAGGACAGGACAGCACAGGAACTGCAGCCCAAGGGGCGAATGAGCAGGTCAGCTGGACCCACCAGGGAGCACCTGCCATGATGCTGACAGAGGGAGGAGGAACAGGCTCATGTGAGAGGGGAGTTGCACGCACCCTTCATCCCTGGCCGTGCTACCAGCGTGTCAGGGGAGGAGGAGAGACAAATGCTGTCCATGTGGAGCATGTTCAAGAAGGAACAAACAGGAAGCCAAGGTCTAATTTTTCATTTAAAAATCAAGACTTAAACCAGATGATGCAGTGCTTCTGTGACACTAATTACAGTTCAAATCAAAGAAGCCAAAAAACCAGATGGGCTATTGCCATGACATAAAGTAACACTTGGAGCCCCTGCAGACCAGTGTCGGTGGGTTTGGAAAAGCAGCCTGGCAAGGCAGTAAGGAGGGGTTCCCACAGCACCCAGCACAGCCGTGTGCAAATTAAGAACAGGCTGCTGTTGTCCTGCAGGTGGAGGGGCAAGTGGGGCAGCCCAGTGCTCTGGAGGGGCAGTGGGGGACATTCACACAGATAGGGGTCCACAGAGCTCACACACATCAGGGATGGCCCCCCCACACCACGCAAGGGGGATATGATGGGACGCTAGCACTCTGGGGAGCTGCCAGAAGGTGACCAGAAGCTATTTCATCGCCTAGAACGGTTATGGGTTCCTGCATTTGTGAGTTTGGAAAACAAAGTCAAGCTGTTTTGACACCAAGCCTTTAAAGAGAACGAATGCTAGTACAACTATATTAACACTTCGGTATTAATGACGCTGCCCATGCAGAACTAGCATAAATGTAAATGAGTGTCCTGCGTAGATTTGGACATCCCAGTATGAAGGGCAGCACTGACTATGGCAGCATCTCATCCTCTGATTTTCACATGAAAGGAATGCTCCCTCATGTCTGACTTCCTGCTGAAGTAAAACTGTGGCTTTTTCCATTACAACTACCCATGAGCAAACCAACATAACGTGTGTTGGATAGGTCCTGTCCAATTTCATTCTACTCTGACAACTGACACATCATTCCTGTGATGTATTCATGATTAATAATTTATAATTAATTCGTAATTAATTGTTCTATGACTTTTCTTAATTTTAAGTAATCACTGTGACAAAACTGCCTAATTGAAATCAGCAATGGAATAAGATTCACGATTCTTTGGCAGAACATTTGGATTAATATGAAAAACATATTCTGAGTTGCTGTACTTGAATATTAGGGAAAGCTGGTTAATTGCTGTAAATCATTATGACACAGGCTGAAGTATAAACTGAAGTGGATTGAATCCTGTGATCACTGATATGCCTGGGAAGTCTGATAACTAGGCTTGTCATCTCTACAAACTATACTCTGCGAGATCTCTAACCCAACCTGGCAGCAGATCAAAGAGAAGATATAAGACTGAGTGAAAGAATAAAAGAATAAAAAGGAGTAGAAATATCTCATAGCTGTCATCTCTGTTTCTCTAGACAGACATTTTTATCCCCAAATCTAGCTAAAAAACCTGGGAAGGGAAAAGCATCACAGTCACCACAATCTCACTGAAGTCAGTGAAGGGAGTTACGACCCACCAGTTCACACCAGTACTTGTTTCACTACAAACATGGGGACTATTGTAAATGTAACTATTTTTGATCTCAATTATTCATCTGCTAAACTTCAAAATTTAGCCGTGTGTTATAAAAAAAAAAAAATAAAGAAGAGATTGTGGTCTCTCATGCCAATTTTCAATGATGAGAGCAGCAAATAACCCAAGATAATAAAAGAATGCAAGTTTGAGTAAAGCAGTTTGTCTCTTCACTTACTGTTTGCCTAAGAGCACTCATACCAGTGAAGTGGTAGGGAAAGTGGATGGAGACACTTTTAAGAAGAAATCTGGGCACAAAGTGGGTGATCATTGTTCTCAATTGGATTAAAATGACTGTGAGGTACATAAAGCATTATGGGAAGAAAGAGAAGACAATATTAAGCCTTTAGATAAAAAATTCAGCAAATATTTCTAAAGTAAAATTGCCCACTAAATGGGCTTTGAGGCTTGGAAAAAATTACTTTTACATTTGAGAACTAAGAAGTTATTTGGAATGAATCAAGACTACCTTCCTCTGTCCTTACCTTTACTATTTCTGTGTTTAACAATCAAATCTTGCTTGGTTTCTGCAGATGTTGTTGAACAAAACTCAGGCATGTGACCTGTCCTAGAGTCAATGAAACTAATCACAACTCACATTCTTACAGCAAAACATGAACTTGAATTTAGCTGTGTACTGAACTGCTTTGATGGATTTGATTTTGTACAAAGGGGGTGAGCTTATGGTAATGCAACATATTCCTGCAGCACCTAATTACAAAAAGCTTTTATTGAAATCTATATGACAAGTCAGATAAGTGCAGAGCCTTTAAAGGAGGAGCAGAGTATCTCTAGGTCTGCAATTTTTTAATTATCCTCTTAAAAAATAATCTTAAAGACACTTTACTATACATTATTAAATGAGCATGCACTGCACAGATGAGAGCAATTTCTGTTCACGCAAGGCTTTCCACTTTCATTTGTTAACTTATTACACACCACACATCAAACTTTGGCCTAAGACTATGTGATAGCTTTAAAGAGTTGTTTTCCCAGACTAATTTGCCTGGCTATTTATTCTTATTAACCATCTGGAGAGCCGATTACTTCCTAACGCCACTCCTTGCAGCTCACAGTCACTACTGCTAAGGTTACTACAGTATCATCTGGAGATAAGAGAAAGTACTTTCAGAGATTTTGAGCAATCCTCCTTCCTGGGAGCATTCACATTTTATCTCAGAGAACAGCAGCACCCTTTCCTCCCCTCCCTTCCCCCTCGAATTAGGGCAAGTAGCTGGGACCAAATATGAGACTCCCTCGCATCCCATTGCTAGAGAACTGCCCCGTCAGTCTGGTGCGGGGCACTCCCTCTCTTCTCAGCTTGATTAAGATTTCATTGAGACTGATATACTCCTCCAAGTCAACCTTTTCTGACAAACAAAAAAAACCCAAACAAACAAAAAAACATAGCAGTGGCAAAATCACTGCTTTGCTCTGTTGCCATTTAAGACGCGGACAAACCTGAAGTGAGAGGCTTTCACAGTTACCCACTAGCTACCAGAGAGAAAACCCAGCATTGCTGGCACATTTATTCAGTGGATTAAACTTACTTCTGCCTTAAATTAAAGCTGCAGATAAACACAATGTTTCACACGTTGCTTGAGAAAGTAGTATGGGAATAAGAGGCTTAATGTCATTACCACACTGAGTGCCTTTGCCCCACTTGCAAATACAGATATATAGATGCTTTTGTCAGTTTATGAGGAGACTGTGCAAAATTGATTCTGAGGAACTTCATCATGCACTGAATGCTGTTGCCTCTGGAGCCTTTTTAGTGTCAGTATCAGATGCTTTTCAAAATTTAATAGATTTAATATGGTCTCCCCTTCCCTGACCAATTTGCATCTTTGAAATTTCGTGCAATTAAATTTCACCTAACTTCTTACACTTCCATGATGGTGAGTTACGAACTGCAGAATCTAGAGGCATGGATTAAAAAAAATAATAAATGCCTTGAGACCAGCATCAGTATGTGAACGAGTATCCATCTTAGATAGTTCCATCATTCTTTTCTTGGTGGCAAGCAGAATTTTCTGAGAAAATTTGCTAGTGGATAACAAATGTGATAGCTGGTGGTCCTACAACAGTACATTATAATACCGAGCTCAATTAAGGTCACCTTGATATAAAATTGATATTACAGGGATGGAGAAAGGAAAGTAAAAGGAACACTGAATGATGCATAAATCTGGGGAATACAATTGTACAAAAAGGCCAATGAAACTAAGCCTCTTCTCTTTAAAAATGGAAAGACAAGAAAAATGAGATGTAGAAAACTATGAAGACAATAGAAAATATAAGCATGGTTTCAGGTAACTAGTCCACATGATATGACTCAGAGAGATGTTCATTTAATGAATCCCTGTCTTGAAGTTACTCAGTAATAAGGTACACAAACTGAAGTCATGACAAAAAGGCAGCACTATAGTATTACAGATAAACTGTAGTTTAATACCTGAATGCGCACTCTAAATCTTTGCTTTGAGAATGTCACTAAGAAACAGCAAAACAAAAAAACTAAATCTGATAAGCATTTCCTTGACAACTGTGAAAGAAACTCTCTGCTAATCACATAGCTAATGAATAATGATGAAGCTAATCAGAAGCTAAGTTTGGAAAGAAAAAATATTGTTGCAGAAGTTGATAACTGTAAACAAATACAATGAACCAAAATTAAATGACACCAGTCATTTAATTTAATCACTACCTTCTTATCAACACACAGCTCAGCACAGCAAACGGCAGTAGGACAGTATGAGATCCAAAACCCACTGCTGCCCCATCCAAACTCTCAGCCTTACTAACCCCGCGGGCGCTGCAGCCAGCCATGATGTGAAGCACGAGGGGACCTAAGGTTTGGGGAGCTGCTGCTCTGACATTGTGGCCACATACGTTTATCGCTGCCTCATCAGCACAGGCAGCTTCAACAAAGTGGAAGAGCAGAAAGAAGAGAGGGTGAAGCTGCCTGGAAAAGGAGACATTGCTGGAGAAGCTGACATTGCAGAGAGCTCTCTGGAAGACCTCTGCCTCATTTTTCTCCTCTCCAAAATGAGTCTCATATCCTTTTTGCATACTTCTATGTTATCCCCTGTGCTAACTCAAAGCTATTTGCCACCTAGAGGAACAGAACATAAAATCAGATTATTTTTCTTTAGATTCACTCTCTATTAAGTAATGACTGTAAAGTTACAACAAGGCAGAACAGAAACACATACATAAAACCTTCACATCCCCGAATGTTCTGTCTCCTTTAAAATTTATGATTGTGCTGTAATTCCAGCATTTACTTGATAAGGATGCCATGGGATGAGAGCAGCTGCAATATGATACAGTGTCATAATCTAAATGAATGAAAAATTAATAGATGAAAACATACATTTCCATCTGAATGCAAAATCCATACAACTAAACAAACATTTTCATTTAAAAATAACATGGTACATATGCTTGTCCATAGTTTGGACTATTATTGTCTTATAGACTTTATAGAACTTCAAGGAGATGTCTCATATCTTTACTTCTGTTTTTTTTCTTATTCTTTTTTGGGGGTGTGATATGCTGTCTTAGTGATATCAAGTTTATTTAGGATTTTAAAGATTCATGGCAAATGAAGTCAATTTTATGTTCAAGGAAGGCATTCCAGAGGGTTTATTCCCTGTGCTGCGAGAGCAGCTAGCTGCTTCTGGGCTTGGATTATTTCTGCAGCCCATGTAAGCCCTGAAATAAAAATAGGATGTAAAAGAAGACAGAAAAAGCTTCATGCTTTGTTATTATATCAAATGGCCAACAGAGTACTGTTAATCTGGAAGACAGTTGATGAAGCATTTTACACGAGGATGGTTCCTTTGAGATAACAGTTCTCACAGCAGGTTCAGTCTTTAGTGTTAAAAAAACATCACCTCATTGCAAGTAAGAAAATGGAATAAGAATACCTTAACATGTGTGTGTATAAAACTGATTATCTATAGCAGCAGACAATGAACAGTGCAGAATCGATTATATTCTCCCATATTGGCAACATGGGTCAGACAATTTTCATTTTAGAAGTTCTGGTACAATGAATAAAAAACCTGAGGATGATTGTTTTTCTAGTTTTCTTATGAATTCTCAGTGCAAAGATCTAACATAATATCATTCTTCCTAAAATTTAGTCTAAAAATCTTAAATTTAATTCTTAAGAAGGATTTTTCCTTGCCGGAGCCTAAGCCAATCCAGGAATGGAGTTTTTGCTCTGACTCAGTCTCAGCAGACTGGTAAGCAAACAGCTGAGCATGGTTACAGGAGGTGCCTGCGTCCAGTCCACAAACACACCTATGAGGCATGAAACCTAGTGGCATTGAGGCAAGCTGCCAAGTTTAAATACCTGTGTAAGAGCTTCAGCCATCAGTGATTTACTGATGATTCATTACCTTGCCCTAAAATCCCTTCTTCTGCTGTGTCAGGCCAAGTTTTTTCAATCAGCTTTTCCCTTTTTTGTATCGTCAGGAAAAGGTTGCCTTCCTCTCTCTGCAACCCACTCCTGCCAGCAACTAGTGGACTGTGAATTAGTTTGAGGCATAATTGAGAAAAGAATGTATTTCCTGTGTTTTACATTGTGTTACTATAATTCTGTTTAACCTGCTGTCAGGTCATGTCCCATAGCCTTAGCGATTTGTCCTTTAGAGCCTGTTTCAGATTTTTCACCTCCCTGAACCTATGAGTTCCTGAAGAAGGAAAAGAAGGAAGCGCTGCTTCACTTCTGCTTGCAAAGTACCTCCTTGATTTCATGCACGACTGGCTGGAACGCAGACCACGACACACATCTTACAGAGGAGTTACACTGTGCTCTTGAATGCACATTTTACTTTTTTTCCTTCCTCTTTTTGTTACTTCCTAAAATGCAAAGTAAGAGCTCTTTATATGGCAAGTGCGTTGTTTCTCTTTTTGTAGGTCAGAGAACAGTAATAACACTAATGTCTTATGTTTCTACTTCTCCGGCATTTGAAAATTTCAAGCTGTTCTCTATTTATTCCTCACAGCATGGTTTACAGACCTTTGCCTTTGAGAATCTCATAGTGATTTAGTATATCCAGCCATGCAGCCCTCTGTGAGATAAGGAAGCATTACAATTATTTTATAAATGTGAAGTTGCATCAGAGACAGATTATGGGCTAAAACTATACAAGCACCCAGGTATCCTACACAGTGTATGGGAAAACACAGGCTTTCAAAGTGGGATACACAAAACGGCAAGCCATCATATTACATTTTCAGCTAATGAGAAAAATGTTGAGGACATTCACCCCCACAGGTAGGTCTTCTAGTATGCCCAGCCCCATTCTTGTCATTTAAAAATAGCAAGCTTGCACTATCTGGTGAAATACAGCTTCTTTTGTTGTGTCCTCCCACCTAAAAACAGCTGAGGAAAGAGACGAAACTGCAGTTCTGAGATAAGACACCAACAAGGAGACGATTGTACATAAAACTGGAGGCAGACTGGGAATGAAAGAATGTCTTTGCCTTGATGCTGCCATTGCAGATGTCTCTTCCTAGACATGACATGAATGCTATTGCGTGGAGCCTTCCAGGGAAATTAGGTTTCAGATGGTCTACTTTCTAGACCCCAGCTGGAATCAAAGCTACAGTAGTCCAGCTCAACATGTGTGTGACTTCCAGAAGGGAAACACACAAAACAGTCACTTTACCTTTGATCTCTCAGTCCTAAACCTCAAGGGAGACATATAAAACACCTTCAAAAGGTAACTCTTCGCAATGCAATTTATAACTCTTTTGGATACCAAATATCAGGGATCTAATATAGGTGCTGGTTTTGTGACAGATCGTAATCTCTCTCTGCATTAACCTCTTGATGTTTCACAGTTTGTAAATGAAATCACCTACCTTGCAATGAAAATACATTTCTCCATGGTAATGTTCCATCTATCCCATAGATACTATACCTGTTCTCTCAGTCAGGCTAATTGATAGGTATCTAATGACTTGTATCTATCTCAGCCTGTGTATAGCTTTGAAGTGTGCTGCTTCTTTTTCATACTGGAAGAAAGGAACATGTGCACAGAAGCTTTTTGATGTTTCTTTTTCTAGGTATGCTGGTTGGTCTAATAAAAAAAAATAAATAATACTTCTCCTAAAATCTGATCTTGCCAAGTCTACCAAGACTTCAACGACACTTCTGCAGAGACCTTTGTATCTAGCCTTATCAAATACAGGTCATACTAAATAGCATCTAACAAGTATAGAGTTGGAGAGACAACCACCAACATAACCAGGGCTTCTTTACCTTTTACTACAGATCCAGAGTTTCCTATCAGTTTCGGGATGAGTTTGCAGTGAGTCGGGGCACATAAAAAGAGTATTGTAGGGACCCTACTACATAAGTTGTCTACCATATGGTTCTTCTCATTGTGGGAAGTCTGACTGAATGATTCAGGCTTTCTTTGCCAATTGTCTGCTAGCAGGCCTATGTCAAGTCACACAAAACCCCAGTAAAGTTAGAAACCTAATCAAGTTCAGAACTCAGTTTAAGTCCCCTCAGTTAATACTTCAACTACTGTACCTTTCCTTCCCTTTAATGATATAATTAAATGTTTAAAGTGATTAGCGCAGGCATATCTTTTTAATTAAGAGATTACAGTTATTTTGGGGGAACATGTACTGGGAAGATCATAGGTTTAATGAAATTTGCTTGCTTTATATGTAAACTTGACAAAAGGGGCTTATTTGAATTTCTTGTTACAGTGGCTTTTTTTTTTTTTTTTTAAGTGCACAGGTTTTACACCATTTTAAAGACTGAGTTCTAAAAACTGTCAGGAAATAATGAATTTGAAAAGGCTGTGCCAGTGATTCTTGCAAGTGCTATAAGACAGGGCAGATACAGTAAAAGAGCTGGTAAATCTGTCGACCCCACATTTCAGCTCTTGCTGCAGTGATATGTTTCAGACATTGTGCTGGTAAAACACATGACTTTTCCAAATCTCAAATGCTGTTTTTTTCATTCCATTTCCAGATGATACTGAATTGGCAGAATACTCCAGCTGGTTGTGTTGCCAGTCAGAGGGGCCTGGAGAGGCTGGAGTAACGGGCTGACAGGAACCTCATGCAGTTCAACAAAGAGAAATGTAAACTCCTGCACCTGAGAGATAACCACATGCACCAGTACATGCTGAGAGCTGACCAGCTGAAAATCACCTAGGCAGAAAAGGCCCTGAGGTCAGTTCCATTTAAACATAAGAGAAAATTCTTTACTTTGTGGATGATCAAGCACTGGAACAGGTTGCCCAGAGAGGTTATGGAGTCTCCATCCTTGCAGATATTGAAAACATAAGTAGGTATGGTCCTGAGCAACCTACTCTACGTAACCCTGCTCTGAGCAAGGGGGTTGGACTAGACAATCTCCAGAAGTTGCTTCCATTCTGTGGCACACAGTTTAGAAGCTCAACAAGAACAGTGTTTGGGCCATTCTGAATTCTGTCAAAGTGAGCTGCAGAATCTCAGTCTCCTGGACGCTGCGTGCAAGCTCACATGACTAAAGACCCAAATTAAAAGATAAATCATTCAGCCACTTTAGGATTACATGAAAAGGAGCTACCCAGACAAAAGGGCAAAGTGAGTTGTGGTTAAATATACAATCTCAAAACTTAGAGAATGCACTCAGAGATAAGTTCTTCATCAAATAACTGTAAAATAACAGCATGGGATGTATATTTGCAAAGTATTTGTTCTTTTTGTCATATCCAAATTTTCTGAAGGAGGAAGTGTTCACTATATTTTCACTGGTGTAGGCATACACCTCCTTTATCCATATCTGGTCAAGGTCCATATCTGACAGACTCAAACACTGATGTGATGCTTCAGACAAAACATTGAGCCATTTTATAAATTTACATTCTTATTATTATTGTCCTGATCTTTCAAGAGATCAGCCTTCAGAAATGATCCAGCAGTTAAACCAATACTGACCAGTCAGCTCTCAGCTACCTTTCCACACTTTCTGGGCAGAGCACCTCTTTGCTGAGCTTGCTGCTTCTGAAGCTGGAGGTGAAAGTCAAAAAGGAGTCAAGGGCTTTGAACTTCCCTGCTCTGTTTCTAATGGTCATTAGGTCCTTGTAAGGTGAAAAGAGGAAATCCATAATCTTGATGCTGTGAAGAGAAGGGGGGGTTTCTTGGTCTGAACTGGGAAATAAGGGCTGCATTTGTTCAGTGGTACATACTGAAAAAAAAATCATCAGGTGTAAAGCAGCAGGAAAGTTTTAGGCAGCTCAGCATACTTCAAGTAATAAAAGCTTAGTTGTTAACAGTACGTATTACATATTTCTATAAGTGTAACAAGCATAACACTTGTTAAGACATGTCTTCATAACCTTGAGCTTCACTCCTTTTTAAAATTTTGATTAACAAAGCACTGCAATGAAACTTTCCAAAAGCTGTCTGTTGTGTCACTTGACTACGGTATTTCAACAGGGTGCAATGGGAAGGAGAAGCACATGCCTGCAGCAGCGACTGATGGCACTCTCTCAGAAGAGCACAAATCCCTTGCTTCATTGCTCCCAAGGATCTGCTCTCAGTTGGCCACAGGCCAGCCTAGGAGGAGGAGGAGCTTCGTAGGCGCAGAGCATCTTTCACCAGAAATAGGCTGTATCACTATGTATAATAGACTCAAGTGTATATCTTAATGCAGAAGAACGCTTGTAAAGAAACTATTATTTTTCAACTCAGAGCACTGCTTTGCATGCATTTTTCCCTGGCAACCCACTGGAGAAGAAAGGAGAGCAACTATAACAGAGGTGCTTGCCATGCAGTTGGGTGAATAGCAACACAGTTTATACAACTCAAGGCATTTCTCTCCGAGTTGCAGTAACTCTGAGTCAGGAGAGAAACATACTTGCTTATGCAGTAAATCTGGATAGAGTCAAATGGAATAAAAAATAACGTAAGCCTCAATCTCCTGGCCAGCTTGTTACTCCCACTTGTACTGGTTTTGAGCTGAAAATGTATTTAGTTGAGAAAATAAGAATGGAGTTGGACAGCAGGTTCAACTTAATGGGACAGCTTCTGCACCAGCTACAAACATATAAAGCGAGGCACCTTCTAAAGTGTCCTTAAATTAAATGCATTTAATTCCTTACTTGTCCCTACTTAATTAAACATATTTTTCATATAATTCCCAGAGCTCCTTTGATTTCTAAACACAGAAATACTTATGCTGTCTCCAGGCAACTGGCCCTGATGCTATTAATTTGCAGGACACAAACACCAGACCATGTCACTGAGCAGGGAGAATGTTAATAAAGCACTTCAGCACTGAATTTTATTTTTCAAGCTTCCATCACACAAGCAAAAAAAATCCCAAACCTGTATTCTAAGTAACTTTTTTGGAAAAGATATCGTATCTTAATTTACATATCACTATGGAGTAAAGTGAATCAAAACCCTCTGTGAATATTATTGACTTGTAACTGATATGCCTGAAAGACTTTATTTACTGTTGGGTTTACATCCGTTGTATGAATATTTGTAGTTTGCAGGAGAGATATAAAGCTATCATTTACTCACCACTCTCTTAGTTGGTAGTAAGTGCACTTACTTAAGTATAGGTAATTTTGTAAATAATATTTGATAACTACTTAGAGATAGAATAAGAAAGATAGCAATTTAGGATATACATGTCTGCACAAACTGCTACACAAGCAGCTTAAATCAGCTTAGTTTTACTTAGATGACTAGGAAGTTACACAACAGGGAAAAATCAGAGATCTTAGAGGCAGGTGGGTCTGTGGGACAGACAGGCACCTTTCCACAGGCAACAATTAGACAAAAGAGATTGCTCACAAAGTAGCCTCTACTTGCAAGTCTAAGATCATTTGGATTAAAATAAAATGGTAATCTATATGATTACCTTATACAGATTAAGGTCATTGTACCATTATAAAAGACAGTGAAATCAGGCTTCAGCACCAGTGTGTTGTCCTCAAGCGCTGAGTATTCGTCCACACAGGGGTTTCTATCTGCCAGCTCCAAAAGTTCCTTTAAATGCAAATTAAATACAGATTTTCTGTCCTAATAAGTTAACTACTTACTAATAATCTTCAAAATAATCTGAACTATTGTATTTAAAAAATTATTCTTATTTGTTTTCATTATTATTGATATGTTCACCAACTGTATATATTATATATCGATGCATCATATGGATTTTCTGTGTCATATCTGAATTGCTTTTCTTCAGTTACTCATGTTATAGGATGTTTAATTTTTCAAGTAAAATTATTTCTTGTTTATTGTGAGAATCCAGTCTGTCTGGGTTCATTTGCACTCCCCTATTTTCCATCTAATGTCTAGTAATCTACAGAGATCTACAGATTTGTGGCCCTATATTAATAAGCCTTATTTATAGATAAGTTCTACTCATAACACCTACTTTAAATCACTCAAAACTGGATCTAAGAATGGAAATTGCCTTGACCCATTCCCTTCACCAACAGTCCAGTCTCCAAGACTCTTCAATGTTTTGGGGCCAGAATCAAACAGGTATTTTTTATGGTGACAGGAGAAATGCACCTCTTTCTAAACAGTGTTATGAAACCCCTACCCACCCAACATAATCATTTATCTTCCTTTCAAATGTCAACTCCATCTCCTGCTGACACATGGAGCACTGAAGCTTCTGAAAGGAAAAAAATATATAGCTATTAGAAATACAGCTACTGGGCCTAATCTCAATCCCTAGTGAGGGGAAAAAGGGGAAGGGGAAGGGGAAGGGGAA
>VZSZ01002755.1:194827-231510 GCA_013398815.1 Ibidorhyncha struthersii
AGGGGAAGGGGAAGGGGAAGGAAAAAAAATCCTATGGCAGATTTTAGGAGAAATGCCTAACATTTGCTAAGGTTATTAGGTGCTGAAAATATTTCTAGATAAAATGAAATGAAAAATTCAATTGTGGGAAAGAATATCACCTCTCCTTTTAACCGTTTTTTTCCCCGCCTCAGCTAGTGAGTGCCCTTCCAGACCCTTCAGAAAAAATCCCAAGCAGTATGTTTGATTAATTAAGGTTACATCACAGCACCACCTGTCAAAAGAGCATTGTGTTCTTTTGTTTGGAGAACACCTTATCTTCATGAACGCACTGGCTGGAAGAAGTGCCTTGAAAGTGTGCAGGACAGAGAGATAATAATTCCACAAATAAAAGCATGCTAGAAACTTGATAGCATAATGTGACAGGTAACTTGCGGTTATGAAGTGGCTCAAAATGAGATTTCAGTTGTGTAAGAGGATGGCATATATATAAATTTGATAACACAGATTCATAGATTTTAGGGCCAGAAAGATCTGTTTGTCTGACATTGCTTAGTTCAACCTGCTGTGTACGATAGTTCTCCCTGCAGCGGGACTTATAATTTGTGCTGTGCTAGAGTACAATTTCCAGGAAGGCATTCTGTCTTGAACTGAGGACCTCAAGAGATGGAAAATTCATCTCTTCCCAAGAAAGCTTGCACCAAAGATTAATAATCCTGAGCACTAAAAAAAGTGATGCATATCACCAATTTAAATTTGTCAAGCTGTCTTCCAGCAATGGGTTTACATCATAACTTTTGCCAAGTATGTTAAAAATCTTCTTAGTCCATAATAATCTTTTTGAAGATTCTTATTTACAGTAATCAAACTTTAAAAACCAACCAAACAACCCACACACACACTTTACAGATCCAGATGGCTATGTCTCTTGCTCTAAGATATCTTTTTGTATCAGCTTCTTAATTTATGACTGCATATTTATAATCCTTCAAAACTGTGGCTAATAGGTCTGTATGCAATACCTTGGTCACCTAACCATAAATAAATCCTTAACTATTTGCCCAACTATCTCTTGTCTTGCAGACTGCGTTTACACATTGAGGAGCCCATCAACCCTTTTTGCTGTCACATCCCACAGGGAACTCTCATGCAGCTGCATGCCCACACTACACATTTTTCCGGCAAACATTACTTTGGACTATATCCAGCCTGGTCTCTCAAACTGGATGCTCCACAAAACAAACCAAAAGATAATGGGAAGATTGGGAAACTGGTTTCAAAAGCTCACTCCTCATCTGACCTAAGGTATCAACACAGGCACTCTAGGAAACCTAGGTGTTTCTTGGACAGGGTCTCTAAACTTGTAGATACAGGTTGAATTCATCGTCCTTAAATATGCAACCTGTATTTGGTTCCAGTGAAATACCCAGTCACAAATGCACATTAACTAACTGCTTCTTTTAATTATTGTTTCTGTCATTTTTGTGTCTTTCATGAGTTTTACTAGTAATCACTTTATAATTCATTTTTTGATTATTGATGCAAATCATGCATAGCATCAATAAGAGTACTAATTCTGTCAGGACCATAATTTAAATGTTCCCGAGAAAGGAGAACATGTTACATCTTGTACTTCGATTGCAACATCTTTTAGGCTGAGCGATCGCTCATTAGAAGGGTGCTGCAGCTTGATCAGTCTGCCCGGCTCTATCCAGCAGGCTGCTGGAACAGCCTTGAGGGGTCTCACATGAGACCAACCCAGTGTGACAGAGAAGGAGAGCTGACAGGATCATCAGGGAGTTAATTATGACCATCTCAATGTGAGGAAATCCTGAGTTGCCTCAAGACAGAACATCATATTTCAGCTGGCGATGGACTCCAAGGAATTTGCCACTGAGGAGGAATGGCACACCTTTCCTTTGGCCTTTTTTCCTCAGGCCGCCCACGTAGGGCAGGGTAGGGAGAAAGAATGACAGAAGGACCCACATAGCTGAAGAACAGATGTTGTAAAAAATGTCTTTGCTGTGGAATAAAACTCAGTAAGGCAAAGAAGTTATCATTATTACTTCACATTTGCATTATGAAGGCGCTTTAAAGGAATAGCTAATTTGTTCAGATAAGCAAACACATTTATTCTTTCAAAGACTGAAAGATTGGCTAATTTTTCTTCACACCTTATACCAGATTTCTACCAGCGACTCCAAGCCCTTTGAAAAACAAAGGTAGGAATGTCACGTTCAAATTAATTCTACAGATATTTACAGGTTTGACCTTAACCTAAGAATATCAGGTATATGTCTCATGAGCCATGTAGTTAGCTAAGTACTCCATCCCTCCCTTAAGACTTAACCTGCGTGCCTTCCCACTCAGAATCAAAGGCTTTTATGCCACACAGCCCATCTGCCAGGCTCTGTCGGCAGGAACAAAGGGCTGTCATGAGCCGTGTGATGAGGACAACTGAAAGGGGCGCCAGGCAGAAGGAAATGTGTGCAAACTGCTGCTCAGTAAAAGGGTCTGTGAGAAGGCAGCTGCAGCAGGGTGAAACAGTGGCAGCCAAAATAGAGTTCAAAGGAAGGGACGGCATGAATGCTGGTGGTACCAGAATGCTTTTCTACATCACAAGAAGTCAGGCATCTTTCTTAAGAAGAGTAAGACACAACATAGACTCCCATCCCACCAAAAACTTCTGGGATTATGGGGTTCCTTTCATTACTTTTCCAACATACAGAAGATATTAATTTATTCTATATACCACTCTCAGTTTTCTCACAAAAATACTTCTGAGTTTCATGAGGCCACCTTGCTAAGATATATTCCTCATCAAAGAGGAATTTTTTAAGGAAGTGGCACTTAGAAACAACAGAAAATAATTTATGCTGACAAACTGCAGTGGGAGTTTAAAAGCTCTGGAAAAGGGAGTACCTTCTAAAACTGCTTCTCGCCTCATCAGCAGGCAAGGAAACAATCTGAAGCTCAGATCAGTTCCTCCCACCACCTCTGCTGGGGAGGAAAGCTAAGGACTCCAAATATTTTGCACCTGGTGAAATAGCATGTATATGTTATGCCCAAAACTAAGACTGTAATGTAAAACAGCAATTCTTAACTTCTCTTTTCTTATTATTTATTTTTCAGCTGTTATCTGACCATTGTGATAACAGATTATCAAAACACATTGGTCAAATTCTCTGTCAGAGGTCGGCTACAAAAATCAGCTATCTTGTAAGCACTCATATTTAGAATTGATGCCCAAAATAGACATATTTTGTAAGGCCAGATTTGTCCATAATTCCGCTTAATTTAAAATGAAACTTAGTTCAATTGTTTATAAATGTACTCTGAAAGCAGGCAGGAGTATTTCCAATAAACCATATAGAAAGCAAGCACATGCAGTTCTTGTTCACACAGCCTCCTGTTCACAGGGGACGTGGAGCTGAAACATTGTCCTTCCTTTCTCCCTCCTGTTTGATAGCTTTGTTTCACATCTTCATGGCGCCTGTAGCTTGTGAATTATTGCTTTTCCTTTATTTAAAATAATAAAGTTGGTTTATCAGGTAAAAGCAGATGCTAAAACTAGATTCTCTAATTATCACATAAAGTGGATCCATACATATGTATAACTTCATCAGGTAGTAACAGGTACTGAGTATTCACCCCCCCAGCCACGATGGCTACATATTACAAATTTATGACTGCACAGTCTCAAATGGACAAATCTCACCTATCTCTCCTGGGGCTGTGATGTTTTTTGGATTTGTTTTTTTACTACCTTCAGCTTGTGTAACCACAACTGATCATGCCATTGTGGTGCTCTCAAAAAATACACGTATATTAATACACACCACATTTCAGGTTTTGCTGCCAAGAACCTGCATATGTCAGGGGGTTAATAAGCACACAAATTAAAGGTATTAAACAGACAAGTGATGCTTCCAAATCAAACAGAGACATTTTCCAGGTCACCCTGAGATATAGCGCTTTAAGCATCTCATACATTTCCCATGATGCTGGCCTGACATGATATCCCTATAGCACACTACCCAAATCTTTCTGTCCTTGGATAAGTATAGGATTATTTATGTTTCAGTGAACATAAAAATAGCTTTGTTCCTCCTTACTGAAAGGAGAAACTTCACAATATGAAGTTATGCAAATGTGTAAGCCAACCTGGTCACTACGTAAAGAACTGGAAGTATGTTACACACATACTTTCTCACTTTATCATTATCACTAAGTACAGCACACTTATAATACAGAACAGTTCAAGTTTCTATTACCATGTTCTTATATAACACACCACCCTTTCTAGCGCATAGCATATGTGAGGTCACTGAAAAATGGCATAACAAAACTTCAAGTCAGAGAATTGCTTAAGTAAGAGACTGATGGAGCAAAGAAGACAGAAAGCATTTACGTAAAGTATCTGACATTGGCAGCCTGCCCTCAACACCTCCGCAGTCTGACTGCATCTCAATCCAAACCAAGACTAAGGGTCTTCTGACCGTTTCAGCCCTGTATCACAGCTGGACAAGTTGTTCTGAGCATAGTGACTCTACGAAAGCCTCGTTTCATATAATTTCGTACCCTTTGATTCTTTATTTCTTACCTTTAGCTTCCTTTCTCCTTCCATCTACCTCCTTGTGTCACTTCAATGAGGAAGAATCATCATATTCTGCAGCTGAGGGCTATAAAACTGTTAATTGAGTTGCCAGCACATCTGTGTTATGAGCCAGCTGGCTACCACCAAACAACATATAATGGCTGAATTTTATGTGCCTTCCTTTTGTAGCAGTGCTTTTTCTGTTTGTTACTAGTAGCTTCAGTTTTACCAAACCAGCATTCAGGCTAAAATTCTCTTGAAAGTGAAACTGTCTGTGTTTCTGCTTCAATGTTGCACCTGCACAGCTCCACCTGAAGATACAGGAGCTGGACTTTGGCCTTCCCCAAAACATTTAGTACAAAACAAGGGAAGACAAGCCCTACATTTGTTAAACTGTTCAGCCACAATTTTAACGTATCCTTTTGACTGAATAGTTTCACATCTGTAAAATGGGAAAATACCATAACTTTTACTTCACAAAATGTTGTATAAATAAATTCAGTTTTTTTGAAAGGACAGACCAGTGACAGAAAAAGTAAGAAATTCCCACTTGTGTCTGAAGCATGGTTTGAACAATGTCTAATAAATCAGGAAAGGATCATTCACAGAACTATGAGATGAGAAGCTGATCATTAAATGACTGCCACGTATTTGTGTTCTTGTAAGCCTTGAGGCTTTGGAAAAATAATATATGAGCAAATAATTAAAGACTAAATTATCTTAGCATAGAGTATTTTTTTCCTGTTCGTAATGGAAACATTTTCCACATAATTTCAATGAAGGCTGGCAATAGCTGAAAGAGGGCAAGCAAAACTGGCAGGCAATAAATAGCTTCAGCCACCAGAGAGAAACAAAGGGAAATTATTAACACCTGCAGCCACCTTCAGAATTTTTTTTAATGCATTCATTCTCACTTGGCACTATGGATCATGAGCTGTCTTTCCCATTGCAAAGAGAAGGTGAGTCATACTAGGCATGAAAAAATCACTCAGAATCAAAGATGAATGACAGCTTTCTATCCCTACACCCTGACTGCAAAAAATAAAACCCTCAATTAATTAAATATACATAAAAGCTTACACAGAGTCTTCTTTGCACAGTATCCATTCCTCTAAAGCACTACATTTTTTTCTCTAGAACTGTATACAAGTGAGCAAAAACCAAAAGTTAGCTCAGCTTTAAAGTTTCTAGGAATACCTAGGAATATGCTCAAAATACAACCATATAGCCAGTCATTTCCCTGTCTCAAAGCTTTCAGTTATTCTCCTTTATTTTAGAAGACAGTATTCCAGATTTTCTAAATCAGGATTTTTCAGTAGCGTATCCAGATTCTCCCTTCAGAAAATTAAAAAGGCATTCTGGTCCAAAAAGTGTTTGTTGATTCTCACCTGTTATCCTAATATCTGTGTTCAAAATCCATGCACAAAAGTCCTTGGCTTTCCTTCAAGAATGTAACATCTCAGCTTCTGGAAGATTCTCAAAGTGATTATGCGTGCATAATTAGTTGAGAAGAGTGAGACCATCACTCTTACAGAGATCGTCAGTCCTATAGTATTCCCAGCTCCTCACTGGGATGAACAAGGCATCCTTTTGAATTGAACAAGGCAACCCTGTGAATGAACACAGCATCCTTCTGCAGTCTACCTTCTTCAAAATGCCAAACCATCTGCTTCTCCTGGATTTTTTTAATTGTACTTAGCAAAGTGAAATGTGACATTTTTGCAGTGCATTAGATACCATGAAAAGGAAATTACAATAGGCTGTTTAATTATTCAGGACACAGTGCTCTTGAATGTAGGTATAGAGAAAGAGGTATTCCGGCTGAGAACTCTTCTGTGAAATTACAGTATTATAAAACTGGAGAAAAAAATGGCAAGCCCAGTTGTTTTCATATTTATACAATGGGTTTTGATGGCTTCTCCTCTTTATTAAAGGTGATGGAAATGTCTCATCTCCCTTTTTCGGTTTTAAAGGACAATGGACAAATGATAGAAAATATATGATTGTCCCACCACCAGATACATGCAATCAATTTTTCATTTCATGTTTATTCCTATCCTGTAGTATAAAACAGGGTGCAAGTAAAAAGAAGAAAGTTTGTTCACATTTGAATAATGGGACTTTAAACTTCAAAGCAAAATTGAGATACTGACCTTTCATTGCTGAATGTCAAAGTTATTTGCTCAAATCAAAGCTGATACCTAAATGTCATCTTCATAATATGACTGTAATAAACAAACAAATATAACAATCTAAACTAGCATTGTCTTATTATCAGTCGGTAACAATAGTCATTTTAGTCAAGGTAGTGGAGCACTGCTTTAAAAATTTATTCAATGTAAAAGGGGATGACACTTGTTTCAGTCAATGGGTGCTCAATCTTTTCTTGTAAAGACAGCTTGGGGAGCATACTGTTTTCATTTTATGCGTAATAAACTGCTATCAGAGCATGCAGAAAGTCAGGGACTTGCATCTGACTCTCATCTCAGCCGTAAGCCTACAGATGCAGGAGAAATATAACTGCAAGAGGAATCTTCCCAAAAGCCAAACACTAGTTTTCAGAAAGCCAGATCTTCAAGGCCACAGAAAATAAGACAGATTTGACCCTCTACGCAACAGGGCATGTTGTGAGGAGTATACTCTATTCCACAGACTGCATATTTTTCAAAAAAGAGTCATTTTGTAAAATACTTAATGACATGACACTTTGGGTGACAGGAAGAGCTTTACGACCCACACACCCTGTCCTGATGTTGATATTGGGAACTTCATAGCGCATAAAACTGCACGATCATGTCAGGCATCTTTTAAAATTCTGCAGTAATAATTTTCTTACTCATGTATATAACCCAGTGTTTTTATTATTAATGACCACGTTAAAATGCTAATAACTAAAGCCTAGTAATGAAATATGCATGTTGGTACATGAAGACATCATTAAAACCAATCCACTTATAATATGTCATATAATTTGTGGCTTCGTATTTTGTACTGGCTCTTGGCAGAGTAATTAAAGAACAATCAAGCCTTTCTCACTAATTAACACTGTCAGTATGTCTGTATGATATGTAAAATGTGATAATGAGTTGAGAACTTTCAGCATTTGGGATGACTTGTGTTTTTTCTCTCTCCTGGAAGGAATTTAATAAAGAAACATCTGGAAGTGGGGGCATCATTATATTTAGTGGAAATCAAAGAAGTATTATGAATGGAACAAGAGGTTAGAAATCAGGAGGCATTAACTTATCTACCTCATTATGCTCCATTAAATGAATCTGTGCTATCAAAAAAATGATGATTTTGAGCATCAGTGTAAGATCTTTCATTCCATTTTGAACTCATGAACTCTGAACATCTGTATTTACTTCTCAGCTCCAGTATGTTTATGGCAATAGTCTGGCTTTTCATGTCTTTTTAACTCAGTTTGGACTGAAACCCCAAAGAGTAGTTAAGATGGGTTAAGTATCTTTAATCAAGATGTTTGAGAACTTTCCAGTAAAAGATCTTATTTCAATACAATTAAGATATATCAGCAATGACCTTTTGATGGGAACACAAAGTTTTGGCAAACTTTTGCTAAGTCACAAGCAGGCTTCCATCAGAGACTATGTAAAGTTTTTATCAACCTGCCATGCACTATCCAGCTTCCCAGATTGGGTTTGCTATTTTAAAATAACTTCAGGAGGCAGACTAATCAATTCTTGGGAATTTACAGGCTTTCAAATCGCCTTCTTCCAAAGAGGGGCAGATCAAGGGAAGCAAATAGCATTTGGAATCCCAAGACTACCAGCACCTTAAAGACTTTCTGTGCAGTCTGCCCTTGGATTCCTGGCTGTCTGGTATAGCACCAGAAGTCTATGTCCTGAGTGTTTCAGCTCCAAGCAGAACTTGGCTTCCAGCTTTACGGAAGGTGACCAACATAAGTATCTGAGGCTCTTCCCTCAAGATCAGAGTCCCAAGCCAGGATGTCCTTGAACAAAAGAAGTAAACAAGCTATTCAGGAAGAGAACAGAGAGAATTTGGGATACCCAACAGCTAAACTTAAGCAGATTAGAATTATAAATTATAATATCATACTGATATCTTCATTTCCTTTACAAGCGAGTAATTTAACTACTTTATGTTTTCATCCAGATCTCTCCTGTAAGTAGCCCGTATTGAAGAGTCCCTATTCCAGGTCTCGTTCCAGCCCTTACGCTCTGGGCATGTGAACCATAACTAGACTGCTCAAAGTATGTATCTATGCAAAAGGGATGTTTAGGAGGAACAGGGCTGGCTCCAAGAAAAGGGATAACTGAGGGCACCTTCTATATTGTGACAATGTAGAATTTGTACTAAACTATGTCAGATAGATCAAAAATAATAATAAAAAAACAACGGTCAAGGAACAAGCACAGAAAGATAAGCTTGAAAACACACAGACTGGGCATGAAGGGATAGTAGTCTTTTAAATGTCCCTCTGTTGGCAAAATGTCTTCCCTTCATGAATGGATGAATGTGAAAAATGCCTCTAGCGGCCTCTTATACTCTGACATCTTTTATTTCAGTTTCCAGTACAAAGAGAAGTATAAACACTGTTCTTTCGTGACAACACCAGAGGATGAATGTTGCCATGTGGGAGAGGAGAAATCAAAAACCCATGATCCCTCCTCCCTACAGTGTCTGAAAAATAAAACGACACTGAATATATGCATCTCATCTAGAGGAACAAACAGTATCTCCACTTCACTGTCACCAGACACTTTTGGGAGCTATTCCATTTCAGAACTTTTTTTTTTTTAAAAAAAAACTTGCATGCGAGTGGTGAAACTCAACACATAAATTGAAAAACTATGGGTTTGAGCATACCACATAGATAATACAGATCCAGAATTTTAATGGCAGTGCACTGTGGCAGCATAAATAATGCAATGAGTCTCAAAACAATTAGCAATTTGCCATTACGAAGACAGCTTTATTCTCTAAATTCTCTCCTTTTATTATATTTAGCTATGAGAGAAGGTTTCATATTCTTCTTCACACATTCTTTCTTGTGGTTTGCATTATTGTTTTCTAAATGTATAATGCTTTATTTACTTTGCTTTATAGCCCAGAGGCCTTTTTGTAGTTTTTTATTTCAATGTACTTTGCAGACAAGCCACTAGGATACATCTACGGGTTTTTTCCTGCCAATTAATACTGATTGTATGTCTTTGAAGATAAAAAACTTTTTTTTCCATGTTTAAATCATGTTCTTTACCACAGACACAAACAACTGTAAAACCAGATAATCAAACATTCGTCCACTAGGGTTACAATTTTGCTTTGCTTAGGAGGCTCTGACTTTTTTTTATATTTGGATTGCACATGCAACTTAATTTGGGTAGCTGAGTGAGTAATAACAGTAATTATAACTTCCTAAAAATTACTAGGCTTTGAAATCATGTTACAGAAGCATAGATATATAAAATGTAGTGTATTTCCTGATGTGACATTTGATGCGGCATTCTAAAAGTTGTAGTATCCAAATTGAATCCATGGGATATTTTAGGGGTTTAGTGCATAGATTTTTTGTTTGCCCCTTTTCCAAAGGAAAACATCTAGTATTCTTCTCTTGAGAACTAAACTCACTAAACTCAGAAGTGTTTTTTAAGGAGTAGTGTTGAGAAGTACTGCACTGCATTTCCAGATTCAGAAAGCTTCTGTTGTAAGCTTGAAACACCAAATATTTACAAGGTGGGGGGGAACCAACAAGACCATATGGCAAGTGAAGTTGGTGTAACTTGGAAACTCTTGACTATCTTCAGTTCAGCATGTCTTGACTGCTGGGTACTTCCATACATACTTCATAACATGTTGTTCTTGTCATTCTGCGGTCCCTTATTTCACAATGTCGCTTATCTGAAACTGTCATGAAAAGCAACAGAGATCTTTCTATCCCCTTTGCTAGAATACCCAGACTGTTAAAAGCAAAAGAAACCCTGACAATTGGCCATATTACACTAGTGAATAATAGGTAAATGTGAGTCGTACTTTTCCTTAGAGAGCTAGAGAACTGTGAGAGCGATTCATGGTTTACTGCGCTGCTACCTATGCATATTAGCTGAGGGCCTTGTGAAAGTGCTGGAAATTGCAGCTGAAGAAGGGCAGTTTTTGCAGTTCTTCCAGCCTGGCTTTAGGCAGATAGGACCAAATTTGCCTGCCTGTCAAAACTTTGATCATGTCAAAATAAATACCCGGTATATAAATGTTTGAAATTCATGTATTTTTGTTAATTTTAAAATAAACTAAGCATTCAAGAAAGCAATAGGATGCAGTGTGGAAAGCTACTGACATATTTTTGGAGAAGAAGGGTAGTATCTAGTGAATGAGGCAAGCATCCAAAGACGTTGAGGTTGGATAATGTGCAGGGAATGAGAAATGAAGCTTCAGAGAGAACAGATTACATATAAAGAAGTGAGCAGATGTCTTAACAAATGCATGGCATCTAACCTTCAGACTAAGCAAGGCAAGGGTCTTTTTACAAACAAAAGTAAGTAGCTAAGCCTTTACAGATAAACATCAGTGTCAATTCAATTTAGATCACTGACGACACATCTAACCCATAGCATTGCTTCACTGTGACACACAGGGAGGAGAACCAGCTTGCAGAGGCAACATTCACTTTGGGAATTCTTTTCATACTGCTAATTTGCTTTAATAATTAATTTGGACTTAAATTGTTAGTGTCCCATGTCCCATTTGTAGACAAATCTTATGAGACCCTATTTGACTCTATATTCATTTTCCTTACAATTCTGCATTCATTTCCATTAAGGTTTCTGAAGAACTTTTCTAGTGGGCAGCATCCCTATTGTCACAAGGTGCAATGGCTGTAATAGCCACCAAGAAAGCATCAATTCTTACCTGCCCGTCAAAAACCTTGCATCAAGATCAGTAGTTACTAATTTGCAAGGTGTAAAGTTGATTTCCAAGAGCACCTAGAAGCCTTTACTATCTGCTCAGAGAACATATCAGACCCTTGAAAAAATTTGTTGTTTATCTATCAAAAACTACAACTTGACAAGTTTGAAATACGAACTTATCACATCTTTCTATAGCTGGATAACAAGATAAACTGAACTTTTCCTTTTCACCACAATTAGTATATACAAATGCAAGCACTGAAAAGGAACACTTAAAACAGAAAAATAACAAATGTCTGTAAAATCTGCCACCCTAAAAGGCTATGGCATTGATTTTATTCAGTCTACATTCCACAAGAAGAGTAAATGCCTGCATTCCTTGCTTTAAATGAACACAGGAAATCATCTAAACACTCTAGGGTTTGCTTTTTCATTATTAAAAAGTCAGATACATAGGCAATTTAATTATGTCCATAAAAGCAGTGTGTATTTTCATGCATAAAGAGAATAATTTAGACCATATATTTTTGTCAAATCACGTTCTCATTGTTTCAGCAATGTTTCTGAATGCCAAATGTAAGCCCGTATTATTCTATTCAAGCTGCTTTAAGCTGATTAGGTGGTCAAATAATACTACTTAAATGAGATAATGACTATGAGATAGATTAAGGCGAGGCAATCTACCATAGATCAGAAAGCAAAGGGCTGTGAGATGACTGCATGTTACCAGGGCAATAAAATCAAGAGGAAAAAACATATGTACCACTAGAGGTTTGCCAATGGGAGTGGAAGTTAAATTAGAAATAAATTAATGAAATATTTATTACTGACTGCAAGATATAGCTTTTGCATTTTCCCAAATGAGGCTTCTTTGAAAGGTGTATTGATTAAACCATGTGCATTATCATACTCATGTTCATAGCAAACTCAAATGGCTTATCAAAGTTTTTATATAATTATAAAGGCCCTACACATTTTTATAGTTATGATAGACTCTTGAATGTTTTTTATTTATAAATGTGAAGATTTAGTGCCTTGCATGCAAAAAATATCACCAAGGAAAGGAAAATATACTAATGCATAATGACAGCATTCACAACAGAGTTTAGTTTTGTGCCAATAAAGTGTTTGGTAAGTAGTCTTTTATTTGTATTTTGTTTCTGACAGTCTTTCTTCTTACGTACTTATGTGAACAGCGGTGGATTTGCTGAGGACATGAGAAAGCCACAGTTATATTAAGACCCTCATTGCTGCAGTACCTGAGAATCATGCCAGGTGAATATATCTGCTCACAGGACCTTCATGCTGCTCTTCAGCATTTAAATGTAACCTGAGACGCGGTAAGCCAAATAAATGCCTCTTTCAGATTTCCATTGTTGCTATGCTTTTACACTTTTAAGAATAATACCAATAAGGGATTTAGTGGAATCCATAAATGTTTTGATATCTGATACTAAAAATACCCCTCTGTGTTTAAGATGGAGGACCTCAAAAAGTGGTATAAGCTGAGCTGTGTTCAGAACAGGTTCTCAGTAAATTAAAAAATAGAAAGTTTTGTCAACAAGAATTTGTTGAAAACTTTGCTTCACTTCAAGTCTTAGATGCCTGACTTTGATATGCAGGCCAGGGCATTCATCCACTTATGATTACAACTCACACTTCTGTACAAACAAGAGTAATTTTTTTTCCTATCCCAGAGCATGGTGATGTTTATCTGTTAGGCAGCACACTGATGACTAGGACACCTTGCTTTATGACCAGCGCATGACTCTGTGCACTAGCTGTTACACGATTTGAGGGAGAGGGGGCCCTGGGATTGCTCATTTATTTATATCAACATAAATCAGAATCCAAACCCTCCTTCTTCAGGCAGACAGGCTACTTTTGCATGCTCTTTCTGGTAAGTTTTTCTGCACTCTGATTAGGCAGCCTAATGTGCAGAAGTTTCTGGAATTCAGTTTTGGACCCAGGTATCTGAAGCCTAAAGAAGTCCTACTTAAGGCCTCTTCAGTTCTTCTTTTCAGATCTGGGTGCCTAAATATCTTTTTTTTTTACTCAGTGATTTAGTAAATAATACAGTGAAAATTGGAGTGAATTCAGAGATATAGGTAGTGCTTCCTGCATCTTAGTCTTGCCTTTAACATGTAGTCATTTTCTTGTTTTTACATAGAACTCTGACAATCTCACTTCCCTGAGTAGGGGATTTTTTATGTTTTTTGTGATGAACTATCATACAGCACAATTAAGGTTAGTATAATCAAGTACTTTCTGGCAAAATGAAGAACAGTTTGTGGCCTGGTTTTATAAACAGCCACAAAGGGAGGTCCCATGTTAGAACACTGTTGTTGATCTAAAATAAAAGCATTCCATTAACAAAGCATCGAATAAAATGAACTCCTGTTTAAACAACTGATATTCCTGAATAAATCAGCAATAACTGAAAATTATGTTGGCCTGGGAATCTTTCAGAGTAAATCTCTCAAGAAATATCACCTAGAACAGTTATTTCTACTCATGAATAGCAATAAAAAATTAGGACACTTCATGGGGCAGTGAAGATACAGTGTTTTAATCACTTTCACCTGTGACATGACACTACGAATTTCCTAGTGTTGCTTGCATTTAAAGTGATATGTAATCTGTTGATGGGTACGAATCCATGCTCTCTCACTGTATTAGCGCCCTTTGTATGGTCATGTTAATTATCCTAAAATCTGACCATACTGGGCACTGAACAAACATGGAATCTGTGTATAAGACAGAACTGGAAACAACAGGCTTGTACTGGGCTCAGCCTCGCATGTAGTGGAGAGATTGAGGGAGGTGGGGGGACGCATGCAGATGTTTATGCAAAATCTTTGGGGAGCTCATCCAAAGTGGGAAAGCAGCGCAGAAAAACTGCGACAGTGCTTGTTTGAAAACTTGGCAAGTGGATTATTGATGAGCGATAAAAAGGAAACTTATCCTACTTACAACAAGAGAAAACAAATAGAACTAGGACACTAAAAGCTGCAGAACTTAAAATAATCAACTTGTGATTGAAGTGACAAAGAACCAGACAAGGGAGACATTGGGAGAGAGGTCAGAGGTTTGGAGGAGAGCAAACACAATCTAGCTGAAGGTTGGAGTCCAGGTCTGTAGCAGAATTCTTCACAAATATTGCTGTGGCAAAAACACATTTGCCAAGACTGAAGAAAAGCCATGAGTGATGGGGTCCAGGAGACTTTAAACGCTGTGGATATCTTGGAAAGGAGATAACCTATGATACAACTCCATGATACTTTGCAAGCAGACAAGAATGATCCAAGCTTGTCATTAATGAGGCACAGGTTAGAGAATACTTTAGCAAAATGGATATGGAAATTCATGGACCATGATGGGATGCTCCCGTGACTACTGAGGGAGTTGATGACATTGCAAAGCCACTCTCAATTCTCTTTGCATGATCAAAGAAATTGGAGACATGCTTGAAGACTGGAGGACTTCTATCTTCAAAAACAGCAAGGAAGAGAACCCAGGGAACTACAGGCTGGTCAGCCTCACCTTGATCCCTGGGAAAGTGATGGAGCAACTAGTCCTGGAAACCATTTCTAGTCACATGAAGGACAATGAAATCATCAGGAGCAGTCAGCATGGATTCACCAAGGGGAAGTCATGCTTGACCAACCAGATAAACTTCTATGATTAAATGATTGGTTTGGTAGATGAGGGGAGAGCAGTGGATAACGTCTTCCTAGACTTCAGGCATTTTGATGGTGTGTCGCATAACATCCTCATACAGTAGCCCTGCTGGAGCAGGGGGAGTGGACCAGATGACCTCCCGAGGTCCCTTCTAACCTCAATTGTTCTGTGAGTCTGTGAAGTCAAAAGACTTTGATGAAAGATAGGGTATATCATCTGAGGCATAACACTATGCATCTTCTGAGACATGGCCACCTTCGATTCAGATGAAATTGAAAACAGCTGTCTGCAAAATCTGCATAGGTTACACACAAAAAAATGTGAGATTAAATATAACCTCAGTCTCAAAAATCTATCATATGTACTTTTGCACTTAAACAATGTCATTTGACAACATAATAAAGTATAATAAACATAACTTTTGTAAACCAAAGGCACATTTTTCTGAACTTGTTTTTCTTTTTCTAGCATATTTAGAAGTGTGTTCCTTTAAAAGATTAATAACATCAAACTGAATTCATTGTGGTCTGAGAGGTGTATAAGACAATATAATGATTAAATGCAACCTCAGTACCAATTACCTCCTGAATGCATTCTGTTACATACCATGTTTCATCAGGTTTGAAAGGCTTTATTATAGAACACTGAATGCTATTTGTAAATGTGAAATTTTAATTTTATCCATTTGTAAGTTTGTTTATCCAACCTATACTCACAATTGTGCTAATTAATACACCAGGGCAAAAAAATGGTTTTTGTGTCCCACACAAATGTCTGAGCTAATGAAAAAGTTTCTCAACACCAACAAGAACAGAGAGATCTACTAATTTTCTTCTACAATATTTAAAATCCTTTTAAAAATTCAACTCTAAAAAATAGTATAGTTTTTAATTACTTTTGCTGAAGTTGTACAGTATTTCTAAATAGCCCAAAAGTTCCAACAAATTATAATGATTACATATATACTTTCATCTCAACCTTTTTGCCCAGATTGCTGCTACTTTCTTGGCATTTCAGGGCATTAATCAACACGTTTTCTTACTGAAAACATCTGTCATGCTTTGTTGTTTGTCCTGTCATGTTTTTGTCCCATTCTTCACATAATCTTGAATGACTTTTGATGAGTTCCAATATAGGATTAAAATCTGCATTCATTTACAGAACATAATTTTATTATATTTCTACTGCACAGTGAATGACTGCAGAGCAATGAGACAAAGTTAGAGATGAAACTCTACTTGGGTTTGTAAAACTGTAATTGGCTTTTGGTTCTTTGTTCAGAGAGGAATATAAATCCAAAATTCTTTACAAAGATGAGAACAAGAGAAGACAATTTAAATTTGTTAAGCATCATTTTATGGTGGAACTGAAACACAGATTTATAATATAATTGTGTTAACAGCTGGGGTTCAGTGATCTGGATCTGTGTGTTGCTGATCTTCAAACTCCCAACCTCTCTGCTATTTCTTAGGTACAAACACTGTCTTCCAAAAGCTATGTTTCATAGATATCATACCACCTATGCTATCTTATGTGCCACAGGATTACACTTTTCTGTAAAACTTCCACTTAGCTGCAAAGGGTTAACAGATGTTTAATAGATGTTTTATGGCACAGAGCCCAGCAGGTGAACAGCAGTGACTCTGAGTGCTGATATCCCTCTAGTGCTGGATTCATAACAATTTATAATACAACCTATTCATGTCCATAACATGTTCCCAGTAAGTCTTTTACTAAGGCTCATTACCTATTGACCAGCATCGAGGTTTTTTTGCAGACTCAGGATGTGATAATTTAGGTATAACCATCTGTTTTCTCTCGTCTGAAATATACTCCCATCTGGGTACTTCTTACTTCTTGTGCTGGAGATGTTTCATTCAATTTCTTAGCTATTATTTCGCTTTCCTCTGCTGTTTCTCACTGCGTACGGCTGGCACAGCTGGTAGAAGAGTCTTGAGCAGCATTTGGCTTGCAATCTTTGTCAAATTCATATAGGCTGGTTCCTGGGTTTATGTTAGTGCAGCAGTATCAGACAGTACAGACTGAACAGGTCAGACAACAAGAATGATTCAGCTTCCTGACATTTACAGGAAAATTAGTAGGCAATGTGGCAAAACAGAAGTATCTACCTATTCACAGTCAGCTAACGGGAATAAGCAAGAGCACAAGAGGCTGAGAAAGAGACAGAGTCATGGTTCCACCATTGTATTCTTAGTGGTAGAACGTGCAGAGGCATATATAAGGAGATTACAAGATTCAGAGGAAAAGTTACAATTCAGAGTTATTGTGTCGGAGACATGATGTCTCCTGGGGATACTCATAGATTTTCCTCGTTAAATGTGACCTCTTACTCATGTCCACATTTAAAATGTGAATCTACTCCTAAATATCCTGTATTTGTTCTTGTATGCCTAGTATTTTAACCTTTGACTTAACTCCAGATGTGGTTTTACATAGATGAACAAATGGGATCTCTGATCACAGCCCAATCTACCTCCTTGTATTTGTAAATTCCTTTGCCTCCCATTTATTGGCAGAACAATTACATCAGGATCAGGAGTTTGCTGCTAACTCCATCATCATCCAGGAGACTACTGTGAGCTGGTTCTTCTTTTATCCCACGGTACCCGCAGGCTAGAAGCATGACGTATCATCACAGCTCTCTTTTAAGTGGTGACAGTGTAACCTCATAGCAAGACAATACTTCATCACCCAGATTTTCAGAACAGTATCAATGGAACTGAACGGCTGCCTTCCTACAGCCAAGTGTTCCAGGGAAACCCCTCTAAAACAGCTAGGCTGCTCATCCTAGCACTGATTTAGTTCTTGGGTTTAGCTTCTTCCAAGCCAAGTGTATAATATCAAGACTAGCAGCTAAGACAGCGACATTATTACCACCCATTCCCAAACTGAATAGTTGAGAGTTTATAATGACCTGACCATTGGCATTTGGGAAAAGCACCAAGGAGGTGGCCCCATGTAATGCCCAGTATGTAACTAAGTAGCCTGCATAAGGCAGAGTCCTCAAACATTTCAGGGCCACCGCTCAACACCATTTCAGTCAGCCCAGGCCTTTAGTCTTACTTTCCTCAACTTCAGTCAGTGCCTGTATCAACAGTATTCACTGCTGCTAGGTGACCAACACCACGACGTTGCAGTTGGACCATAGTCATATATTAGTATTCCTGTTGTAATTCTCAGACAATGGGATGGCTGTGCTTGAGAAAGCTGTACAGACCTATAACTTTCAGCACAGAAGCGGTGAGTTACCACGCTTTGGACTAATGTAGCAATGTAAAGGGATGACCTTTTCTGGTCAGGGCCATCCTGTCCCAGACCAGAAATTTGCCCACAGGCACTGCTATTGCCTGCTGTTACTGACACATACTGGTCTTATTCAGTTTATGAGGCCTTCTTTGCAATTAACAGCTTTAAGAGAGATTGTCTTTTTTTTTCCCTCAGTGAGTCTGCGTATGACCTCCTTAGTAACCCAATATACTCACAGACCGGATTTTTCCAAACAGCTTTCTTCCCTTCCTAGTCTTCTGCCAGTGCTGTATTCTCCAGATGGGTCCCTTTACCGCTTTACATTCCCAATTGCTGCTGGAGTTAATTTCTTCCCTGCTATACAGGGCTTATAGACCCATCATTCCACAAAATGGTAATTTTACTGTAGACTGTATTAATACACTTTGCTTATGAAGATGTCAAGATCTATAACATCTATTATTTTTCTCTCTTTTACTAGACCAATTATTATGTCAAAGAAGAAAATCAGATGGATTTTTCAAGTACAAATCAATTCTAGCTTTTACTTGTTTTCCAGATATTTGTAGGTTGCTTAATGATTTGTTCAAGTATGTTTTCAGTCAACAAAACAATGAAGATTGGTTCATAATTTCCAGACACCTCTAACATTCCCTCCATCTGATCCCCAAATTCAGAGAGAAGTTCTACACTAGAGCTGCCTTAGTTTTCTAGGATCTTATGTATTCTCCACTGCCTCCCCAAAATAACCACTAGACGTTTTGTCAAGTTCCTTAAGTACTCCAGAGTGAATTTCATCAGGCTTTGCTAAATTGAAGTCATATTATCTAAATGTTCTTTCCCTGTTGGAGCCTATGTTTCCTCCTTATTGAAATAATCATACAGGTCACAATTAGCCTTTTTTTAATGTATGCAGACAGGTGCAAAAAAAATCTTTAAATACTACTGCCTTTCTTCTGCATTTCATTTTTCATTCTCGTTCTTTATTAACTAATGGGGAATTCCCCTTATACTTGTACAGACTTTTTTCTTGCCTTTCACATTTCTTAATAGCTGTAATACATACATTCCCTATTTCCATAGACCACCTCTTTATCTTCACCCCTTAGTTATACACTATCGTGTATTTAATGGTTTTAATGTTTATATATAAATTACTGATCCAGCTGAAGATATCACAGGGCATATTTAGATATTGATTTCAGCTTAACGGAAAGATGAGTTCCTTAAGAATATGAGCAAAAGCTTCAAATCTGTCCTTAGACCACACTGCCTTCTGTTACTACCCCAGATCACTGTGTGTTAATACCCGCCTGGAAAAGGGACTATACTGAGAATTACTAGATAAACACTTCTTTATCTACACTAAAGCAGTTTATCTTTGTAAAGTGTTTGATAGTGTTGATATTTTTTATATATTGGTTCTTTTGATAATTACTCTGCATTCCTGAGCTGCTTTCTGATCTCCCTTAATATTTATTCCCTAAATAACCCGCACAACAATTCGCTAAATAATGAATACATTTTATTGTCCTTATTCTTCGTTCTCCATTCTTTGTGAACCCTGAGCTGTTTCTAAGAGATGTTTTTGGATAAAGATAAAATTAAGAAACTGTCATCCCAGCTTATAAGGATACATCAGATACCCAGTACTAAAGCACAATATTGCATCCTTCAGATGTTTATACCACTTGGCTTTTTAGGGAAAAAAAAAGCACAGTAGTGCAGTAAATATTTGTTGTAAAGACCCATGAGGCAGTATAAGTATTCTAATGATCCCTTCAAACTGTTGGAGAGCAGCTTCTAATAAAAAGGAATTTTCCACCTTTCTAGAGGCTCCTTCAAGCAGTCATACCCATCTGTGTATTACTGTCTTGCAAGACCATTACCCCTTTAGGATGCAATAAAAAAGACCAAAATTTAAAATTTACATTAAAGAAATCATGTAATTATATATTGTAAAGTGCTGTTTACATTCTTATTTACATTGAAATATATTGTCTGGTTTTAAATGTTCACCTTCACCATAGTTTTAGATTATGCTGCAGCATGGGTGAACATTGCAATTTATATGGTTTAAAGAGGTTTGTCTGCATTATGATTTTTTCCCTTCCTTGCCTCAAGGCTTTTTGTTACTCAAATCTCTGAAAATGTTAATAAAATAATAATTTAATCTTACATTTTACTCTAAGAAATAGCTTGGAACAGTTGTTTGCAGGTTTGTTTAGTGAAATCTACAATTTCCACAGGCATCAGAGATTTGGGGTTTTTTTTAGCAGCAAGTTTTAGTAGATAGTATGCTTTTTTAAGAAAATATTGAAATTTGTTTGCCGTTCTAGGATCAAGTGATGTTCCTTAATAAGAACAAATCATTATGATCAACAAATGTATCTGGGATGGTCTTAACATAGTAAAAGACATCTTGTGGGAAGTGTGCGCTTTCAGGCACATCTATTCAAAACAATTCCTGCACTGTAGCGGTTGAAAACTTCGATAATTAGAAGCACATCTTGTTTTGGCATGGCATCAATGAATGTCTTTTGTTGGCTAGAGAACAATTTTATCATTCTTGGCAGTGGAAGTTGTTGCATTGCCTACTGAAGGTACCTTTGAGGAAAACAGAAGTAATTTGGCACTGATTGGATTTTGAGTGGAACTATAGGCGGACCTTTTTTCAGCATAAATACTATTCCTTTTTAACTTTCTTTCCTTTGTTGTCACATAAAACTAAGCCACAGTTGGGCTGGTTACAATTAAGACTGGTTTCTTAAGACTTTGGAGTGTCTTCTGTGAGAACTTTTTAAATGATGAAAATTTCAGAGAAGACAATAGTGTAGTCATTGCCTAGAAAAATAATTCCCTGTTTCTTTATCAGTACTTTTTTATGGCAAGACCTTGTACTCTGGTCAACAACTTCAGTATTAAATCATCAGAATCACAGTTTGTAGGTGCTTTAGGTACTAAAATTGTTATGTTAATTGGCATCTTCACTAGTAATACCATTGAGACCATCTGAAGTGAGCTTTGATAACATTGCTTCCAGCACAGACACACATGACTGAAGATATGAACATACCACCTTAGTTTAAAAAATATTCCACTCTTGATGGTGTGTAGCCTACAGGTACCTTTTTTGTTTATGTGGCAAAATACAGTACAGTAAGCCCTAGAAAACAGACTTCTCTTTGGGATGGTTTAAAAAAATCCTCAGGACAGATCTGCTTTTAGCTTTCACTCACTTGAAATGAAAAAGTAAAACAGAAGGTATATCAATCCTCTCCGGCTAGACCATGCTAGTCTACAAAGAAAGGGAAGATGAGAAAGTAGAGAAAAAGAAGCAAACTGAAATCTAGTAAAATGGTAAAGCCATAATCATTTAAGAAATCTACCCATTTGCTACCTTTTTTTATTGCTTCTGTACAGAAAGCTGTCTACTACTTTGGACCTTCTCAAGCAAGAAGAATCCCAGCACACCTCAGTATTGAAACTGATTACACAGCTTTGCTATGTGTACTAAACTATATCTTCTCTCATGGACCCATCAAGCTGGAAGAAGAGCATGTGAGGATGGTAGGTTAGCTATTATTCCAGACGAACTAACATACTACGTGACTCATAAAATGCTTCTGAAGGAAGAATAAAAAGAATCATAAATGTGTTGTCAATATCATAGTATATATCTGAATTCATTTGCGTGAGAATTTGGTCTTATAATGTGTATGATACTAGAGTCATAATCCACCTATAGGTTGGTGCTGGAAACTCCAGCTGGTTTCAACATCAGTTCGTCTCTATTAACGTGCAGGACTATGCTTGTTACAGAGCCCTAGTGGGTCAAGACCTTTGGTTTAAGGAAGAAAACACAGAGAAATAAAGATAATGTGATCCTGTAAACTGTCACTTTAAAGTCTCATTCCTGACTCTCCTGATTCAGAGTTTACTGCATCTAGCAGGCAGCTAGCTTTTGCTGAACTGACTGCTACAGCTGGAACAAACCAGGCTCTTGGCTGTGTCTACGCGGCTGGGGGGAGCGGGCCATGAGGTGCCGGGTGTGCGGTCTGCGCTAGCCGCACGCTAGCTTCCCAGGCAGAGCCCACCCAGCGCTCTTCACCGAGTCTCTCATTCACACCCACATTCCTCTGAAAAGCTGTTTGGTTGTGCTTTGAACAGTTGCTGCTTTTATAAGACGTAGGCAGACTGCAGGATTGGTCCTGATTACAACCCTAGCTGAAATATTTCCATACATTTCCATTATGATTAAATATATATACGAATGACTTTTTTGACAGAGTTATAAAGCCCTATACATTGTAGGACTAAACACCAATCCCAGGATATTGGTTTTCAAACACATTTTGCACATCCTGAAGAATTCAATAATAATAATATGCTATGCTAGTGACACCAGATATATATCATTCATTATTTCTTATTCAACCTTATTTCATAAAAACACTTTTATGAAACTCATCCTTCTAACCCCACAACTGCAAGTCACATTTAATGTCTTCAGTGTTGTGAAATAGAAAAAAATGGTTTATGATCTGAAGGAATATCAGTTTTATAGAAGTTATACAGGGATTTTTCTTAACAAATTCGCTTCTAAAGGTCTACCGAAACGAATCAAGTATCCAGATTCCTGACAATGATTGCAATAAGTATATTTATAACTATTCAGTAAAAAGAAGATAGAGTAGCTCCTTGACTTCAGCCTACAAAAGTTGCATCTTTATCTAACACTTATTACTGTAAAAAAGCACTAATTTAATTTAATTGGCAGTGCTGGTAGGATGACTTCATAGTGTGATTCTTCAAGGCACAAACAAAGCATTTTTAAAAGTTTTTTTTTTATTTTCTTGATAAAAATATATAGCCCTTCAGACCAATGCATACAAAGTTTTGAGATCAAAAGTAGCAGTAAATTTTGTCTTTATGTTTCAATTCCAGTCTAACCAGTCTCCCAAAACTACATGATGGCCAGTTTCCTATATGGTAACTACAAAACACATAACGGAATCCTTTTTTTTTTTTTTTCAAGGAAAAGCACCAGTGAAGAGCCTACAGCTATATACATTACATGCACTGTGAATATATAACTTCTCTAAGCCCACAGAGCAACATGGGCTAATTCATTAGCTGTGTAAGTTAATAAACATAGTGCCTCTCCTGGCTGTGAAGATGAGGAACACGCATCACTCACAGAACAATTTTTGTATATATATAAAATTAAGATCAGCTCAAAAACTGCATGAAAGGTTTTTTTACAGGAAAAAGAAATTAAGTCATTGTTCCATGTATATTAACTAATGATCATAGATAGAGATGACCATATTTTAAAATAAAGTCTTAATTTCAGTACTATGGTAAATAATGTCCTACAAAAACAAATCTATAAATCAAAACTGTGTACCGGTTTTTATCAGTCATTCGTATTTTTCAAGGAGCAAACATTTCCACTGTATCTGTTTGTGAAACACAGTAAGTTGTTTAGCATGTTTGTAAAACCATTTTTGTGGTTTTCATTCTAATTTATTTTAACAAAGATCACCATAGTTTGCTTTGTAAATAGTGTAATATGAAACGCATAAAACTTAAAAGTATAAAACATCAGAATAGCTTTTTGTGTTGTTGTTTTTCTTAAAGAGCATGTTTTCTAGTTAAATGGTACATTTATAAGCAAGTGAACATTTAGCCATCTTAATCCATTTGCATTCTGTTGAGATAAGTTATCAGTAGTTCAGTAATTGAATTTCTTTCTAATTCATACGGAGTCTGCCTGCAGGGGACACATTAAGTGCTAGGCTCAAAATTACATAAACTTTACAATGTTCTGCTAGAAACCAAATAACAGAAAGCCAAAACAAACACACACACACCAGAGCATTGAGAGAACTGAATTTTAAAATGTTTTCCAGGTGGGGGAGGGGTGCGAGTGGCAAGTTTATTCTTGAGATTCAAGTTACCCAGTTTACCAGACTGTGCTAAAAGCTGTTTAAAATCTCCATCAGCATCAGTATAGACATAATGCTGATGGTCTTCTAAATCAGAGGTAATTACTCTGTAGACCAGTACAACCTAATTACTTTAATGAAGCGATGGGTCTGGAATACCACCCTTTCCGCTGTGGTTAGCTTGCCTAATGTCCAACAAAAGTGTGTCATCAAACATCTTGTGTGGGGAATGGATATACAAAAGGATAGATAACTACACAGACACAGTTCCACAGAAAATGCAGATTTCTACAGTACAAGGCCACTATTTCTTAAGTGTAGCTACATAAAATAGCTTAGAGGGATAACACAAGTTATAGACAAACCATGTCAGACTCTCAGCCGTATTGAACGGTGTTTGCATGTCTCTCACCAGTACAATCACATCATTTAATGTTATTTGTGGATCCTGCCTTTTGAGCAAACCATTGCTGGAATTGTAAAAGAAATCTGAATCTAGCTGCTCCTCTTGTCCTCCCCTCCACACCCATATCCAGGACTCCGTGAGCAGCAAGCTGCACCAAGCAGAAGCTGTAATGTTAACGTGCACATCCAAAAGCTATTACTTAATCCAAAAAAGCTATTACTTAATTGTGTGATCATCACTTATCCTCGCACTATAAGGGATTCAACTGACTGTATTCCTCCAGTGATGGCAATTCAACTTGTTTGACACTACGCACAAGATGTTACTGCTGCTGATTTCGAACCCATGATAATGTATCTGAAAGGTTGTTGTCTGAAGGTGATCATACTTGGATGGCATCCCACAGCTTACAAAGCTGACTTGGACCTACACTGTAACTGGGCAGGTAACTCACGTTGGCTTATTGCTGGTATTTCTGTTTTTAATATTTAGTGACAAAATACCACATTTAGGTTCAACAACCTAGAACTGGGAATGACTACTGGGTAAATTTAGAAGCTACATTAATTAAAGTGTTCTCCAACCTGAAGAGTCAGAAGAGAAAGGAGAGGAGTTATTTCCTGGCTTTGATAGGTCCTTCAAACCCCCTGAGCACTAGGAAGAAGCGGTGGAGACACTGTGACCTTAACACATCTCCCATATGAAATTTGACTGGGCCTGATCAGTACTTCCACAGCAATGAGCTTCATTGCTTCCAGCAGGACAAAGCAGCTATGCTTAAATATATGATATTGTCAGCATTTAAATGTTACAGATCAGAGATGCGATACATCACCCTAGGATCACATCGTGACCATCTGTCAACTTGAGTTTTTCTCATTAGCAGTTGTCTGTTGAGAAATACTGGACTCTCACTCCTACTATTCTCTGAAAACCCCTGGCTGAGGTATCTGGCAGTCATTCTCAGTCTGTGCTGTGATGAATAGCACTGTGATGCAGACAGTGTACACATCCGTGCATCGGTGGCAAAAGGGCTTAGGGATTTAGAGACACGGATCTTTTAATAAAAGCTTCTTTTTCCTTACTTCCTCTGCCATCCCAAGCACTTTTGTCATATATAACAAAAGCAAGATTCTTTATCTCTTGTAAAAAAAGTATCAAAAAGTTATGGCATTGCAAGAGCCCTAGTGTATGACATGTTTTTTCTTTTTTTTTTATCCCAGTAAATATTTGCAAGCAGGAATGTGAGTGAGCTGATTCTTTACTTTCTTCTAATAAAAACAGGTGGTAAGCACAGATTCTTTAGATGCCAAACGCTGCTTTCCTAAAGTGCTCATCCTTGCAACATCTCCGACAAATATTATTCAATGGACAAGTCACAGATTCAGTGAGAATAAACTGCAAAGGAAAGCACAGGGGATATGAACAGTAATGAACATAATGCATTAAAGAAAAATGCTTTTGAAACTTTAAGTGTGTGGCTCCTGTGAACTTCTATGATCTTTCTTAGAACATAAATCTCTGTTGTTTTCCCACTTCTGTCAAAGAAACAGAGCTGAATCACACTGGACCTCAAGTTTCTAAGACAACAGTGTTATCTGTCCCTGAACCTAGACTGAAAACATCTGCTTCTCTAGCATGATATTTCCATTGCCTCTACAGAGTAAATAGGCTGATCCATTGACCCTTCTGCAATATTTTAACCATATATCAAATGTTTATGGTTTAATTTCTCCATCTCACTGTAACCCAAACTAAACAGTACCTTAAGAAATGAAAGATGAAAGGTAGCCTTTAGAGTAGCAAAGGTTGTCTAAGAGACTCAGTACTAATCATTATAGCTGCAGAAATGTGAGACAAATGTGAGCTGGTGCAAGGGAGAGAGAAGCCTACAGAGATATAACAAATCAGTAAACCAAATTAAAGCTGTTAACTAGATATTGATGAGCTGGTTTGTCAGTTATTGTTGAAGGATTATGAGTGAAGAATCGCTGAATAAGTTGATATATCTGAGAACAGGAAAATGAAGCTTGTGGGGGTTTTATTGCCAGTGATACAAATTTAGCTGTTTACCATTTATAAATTACATTGATTTGTTCTTTATATTTTCCCTAGTCATAAAGTCCATAACCCAGACTGATTCATTTTAACGAATGGGTTCTACATGACTACAAAGGACCCTAATATTTTTTAGACTGATGGGCTGAGCATTACTCATTATACTTGTTTGTTCAGTGTGGCTTTGTTTTTCACAACTTTTGAATTACCATTTTCTTAGATTGCTGCGAGCTTTAATCTACTGCATCTAGTAGGTTGCAGATCCATTTGAAATAATTACTCATCTATTTCTAGGCTTGCTGTTTTCTTCTGAATTCTTTTAAAAAGAGAAAGGGAGATCGTATTTTCGGGTCAGTCGTTTAGTCTGAATAAAGTTGGAGACTAAGTGATCTGGATCAAGATGACAGTAACTGGAATATCCGTACTGATTCTCCTCTTGTTTACATTGACAAAACCAATAAAGACTGTGCAAAGCTGGCAAGAGAAAAGCCTGAAAATCTTGATTTTATAGAGGATTTGACATTTCTAGGGAAGTTAAAGGACAGGTTTTGACCTAAGGAGCAATGGGAACCAGGCATAACACACCGCCTGTAAGAAAGTGTAACTGGCAAAGATTCCCAAATAATACTGGGTGGGAAACTATTAATGTGACATATGGCTATGCACTATGTATGCACAGCCTTTGTGGTCTGAAGCTTACCTAAACCAGGGATTCTCAGTAGTGTGGTGGGTCACTCAAAACAGAGCTACATGTACACCACAGCTTTGCAAGAAGTTATACAGAAAGGTCTCTCCAGTTTAAAGTATCTGCATAATTCTATGGTGGACATTAAACATCACAACACAAATTGGGAAAACTATGCAATTGGCAGGCTTTGTCTTGGAAGGCATTAGTGAATTATTAGTAAAGGATATAAGGAAAAAACAAAGCACTGATCCCATCAGTACGTAAGGCCTCAATGAGGAAAAGTAAGACAACATAAAAAACATATTTTGTGCAGAACTTGAAAATGGGCTCTTCTGAATTTAAATTCTCAAAAACATGCCATAGAAGTTGCCTGTATGGACTTTAGCGATTACAGAGGAAAGTAAGATGTATGGAAATGAACAATAGGCAGGGAATGCTTTCATAGTGTAACTAGCAACAGTAACATTAGATTAATATGATTTCATCATCTATGAAGACTCTGTGATGAGCACTATGTATTTTCATAACAACGTAAACAGGCATAATTGGATACCTCATCCAAGTTCACCAGTCAGCTTAGCCATCCTCTCATTAGTTCAAGACACATAAGTAATGTCCAAAATTATCATAGTGTCAGAATCTAAGGAGACTTAATTATGATTAGGATTAATATCCTGTAAGAGAAAGAGTATGTGTATGTATTTCTGTAAATCCTATTATATTATAGAACAGAGTGAAACAGGTGAACCAAAGACAGAATATAGAATTTATGAGGAATTCAGAACCTAATCAGAAATAACCGTAATTAGAAATTGATTTGAAAATGTAGAAGATTGTCCTTCAGTGCTTAGGGAGAAAGTTAATACCAAGTGGAGATGATCAGAGACATGGCAAAGGTGAAATAATCTCAGTAACTCAGAGCGCAAACAACCAGACATTCCTTGATTGTAGAAAAACAATTAAGAGTCAACTTGCAAAAGGACAGCATACTGTCCATGCCATGCCTCTTGATGGAGAACAAAATTGTGAAGAAAACCAAAACTCCACCTCAACACTCAGGATCTGAAAAGCAGGTACTGACTTTTTTTTCAGGGAATTATTAAAAGCGGGAGTCAAAATCTTTTTACAAATCACTTTCGCTAATTTAGAGCTGAAGAAAAATTCCTGAAGTCTTGATAGGAGGAAGTCCTACAGCTGTTTTTGAGAGAAAGGCAGAAAACTGAAATGTAACTGTAGTGAAGTGTCCCATCTCATTATATTCTAGAGTTTCAACCTTTCACTTTTTACCTACTTAATCTTTGTCTTGGCTTGGAGAATATCAGTTGCATTCCACACAGAAAGCCTACCCGGGACCAAGTGTTTTCAGTTCCACAGTTACCTCGTAGAAGATGGGAAGATATGTAAGGCATATTTTCTCAAGACTTTAGAAAAAAGCTTATGCTAACAGGTTGTAACATGGTCTCCACGTTGAAGTGACATAATTTTACATCATAGTAAAATTACTAGAAATATCTGTATGTCAGCATAGAACAAAATCACTTTCACTTCCTCTATAAATTATTTCAGATTAAGCACAGTGTCTGTGCTTTTCTTAGTATACCCTCACATGGATATGGAAAACTATTGATATCAGCTTGTTAAGCAGTTTAAATACTAAAAAGCCTTAATTTCTGGTAACTATTTGGTAAGAGAAGAAAGCAACTAATGGATATAAATCCATTTTTACTTACTTTGTAAGTAAAATTACTTTCTCTGAAGATTATTTTTTATTTGCAACACATGAGAAAATCTAACTTCAGTTATACAATATCATTCTATTTTATGCTGGCATAAGAATGGGGAAGTAATTAAAAGGGAAGAAAAGCACCCAAAGTGTTTATGAAAACGAAATAGTAAGAAGAATTTTGCAGTAAGAAAGAATTATATGTGGACAAGAAAGGCACGTTATAGATACAAGTGAGGGAATTTCACTAGGATAGGTATATATCTAATATACTAGACAGATAAGGGAAGGACACATTTTATACAAAACATGACCCAGTAGCTCTGAATATGAACTGGTGTAAACAACAGTGAAAATGGTATCAAAATACATTAAGGCAAGTTAGACACAGTATTTCTGTTAAGATTACCATCCTGTATCTGCTACAAAATTACAAACAGTCCTCTAGATAGCCAGGTTACGCCTCCATTAAGACATCTACCTGGTCATTAAAACAAAATTGCCCTAAAAAATACTAAAAGTAAACTAAAAAAAGAATATATTCGAGTGTCAAACTGTAACCAAAGGAAGAACCTTCATAGGGCTCTTTCTTTGTAAGTAACATTACCATTATTAGACAGATATCAAAGGTATGTGGTCAAGGTAGTAATGTACGCACACACATCTAAGAAAAAATTTCCGTGTCAATAAACTACCAGTGACCCTAAAATAAGATAGTGTGTAGAGTGAATGATTGCAGAATGGTAGCAGAAGCCTTGGAAGCACAAAGCACGAGCACAGGTTGAAACCAGAGGAGCTAGGACTGTCAACACAGATAGCCACTTACTGATCAATCTGAGAGCAACCTGGGAAAGCACTGCTTTTAGAGCACAACAGAAGCAATGTCTATGGCTTAATTGTGCCATCAGCCAAAGTCATTAGCAGGCTCTCAGAAAGGTGTGTAGCCTGAACAGTGATGAGAGAAAACAGGAATCTCCAGCTGAAGGGGACTTTATGGTTTGAAGAATGTGGAAGGAAATCAGGAACTTTCTCTTAAATCCTTTGTCAGCAACTGTCCAGGGATCACATAACTTGATCACATAACTTAATCACATCTAGAATTGTGTATCGGTCTATGAAAACTGCCCATAACTCATCGTCTGTACAAGTCTGCAACAAAACCCACTGCTTGTGCTGTCTCCATAATTCAGAATCAGGTACCAAGAGCAGATCACTCTGCTAATCTGTAGTGTACACCTACACACGCGAGTGTTGTCTTATTATCATCAAAGGGAATTGCATTTTCACATTTGGTCTGAAGTCTTTCCTATTCTGTTTGACTTGTCTGGTCACTCGCCTTTGAGGACTCGCTCTTAAACATGGATGCAGCTTTCAGGGTATAATTTTTCTTTCTATTTTTCAGATGCTAGCTTTCAGTGCTCCAATAAACTGAAGGTATTGCAAGATTGAAAAGTCCAACCTGCTATTTCACTGGAAATAAGAAACTACTGTATAACGCTGTTTGGTAAAAATTGTATTAAGATGATATAGGAGTAGTTTCCAACACTAATACTGAAGTGTGTATTGTATTATAAGCTCAACTGTACCTTATTCTTAAAACTCTCGTTAAAAAGGTTATTTCTACCTCAGATATTGCCTCCTTGAACCGTGACAGCAAAAATGATTTTACCCACATTTAAAGTGATCTGGAAAAGCTATTTTTTTGACACAGAGGCCTCAAGAAAAGGTGCTGCTCACCTTGCTCAAAATTTCCTCTAAAACTTTTCTAACCTGGTCTATCTCAAAAGTAGCTTATCTTAGGAACTGGAAATGAAGGTTATTTGAAAAATGTGTTGAGGTTTAGCATACAGGGCCATCCTTCAGAAGAAGGAAAGTTTGTACGAGAAGTTATTTACTAGTAAACCAGAAATGTCAGAATAAAGTATCAAACACCAACATAGCATATCAGTATTTGAACTTCTAGGTTCAAAGCTAAAAGGCAATGTGTGCAGAGCAATGCCTCATCTCTCACTGTGAGCTATGTCTAATCCCACCGGCATTTTAGAAAGCTGATTTATTTGATTACCTAGGTTACATACATGTTTTGCACCAGGAGATGCTGGTTCACTAGATCCTAATAAGAAAGGCACTCAGGCCCTGTAGCAAAGTATACCTTAAAATGCCATTTATTGGAGTTAAAACTATAAAGAAATAGAGGATAGTATAGATAATCCTATGTGCCTTCAGATGCTAGAAACCCTGAGCTGGGCAGCAGTGAACAGACATCCAACCAGGGCACGGCATGCTGTACAGATCCCATCCATGGAAAGGCAACCTCATTTTGGTCTTTTGAGCTCTTATAGAATTTTCTTGAGAGAAAAATATTCTAGTTGTCATTTCTACTGTCAAACAAAAAGCATTTCACATGGCAACTTGTTGCTGCAGTTCTAGATAAAAGCAAAGACATGCAGGTGCCAGTACCGTGTGGGAGCTGCCTGCAGACTACGATTAGCCTGCAGCCAAGGGATACGCACCGCACAACCCTGGCCTGGGGGCCATGCTGTGCATGCAGCACAGCATAGCACAGGGCTGCACCGGTGCAGGCTCATAGTTATGGGGACCACTAACTCCTTAATGCACAATGGTCTGCCGGTCAGAATCACAGTAACACGAATCATTCATTTTGAGTGAAAATAGAAAGGAGGAACAACCTTTTTGAACATGTGGTCTTTGTTGACTTGACCGAAGTTGGACAACTGGTCCTTGAAAAGTCCAAGTCTAGAAAACCAGTTCCTTGACTTCCACTTTAGAACATGGCAGAACTAAAATCGTTTGCACTTATTTAAGCAGCAGAGTTGTTTGACATTTAACTTGAGTAAATTATATGTCCACAGGTATGTAATAAACTACAAAATACTTTGTCCTACAAAGCAAGCCCTGGAGTGCTTAGATTACCATTTTTTATCATGTTACCTTACTCGAGCTGATTCAAGCTTAGTTAACTGGACTTAAATAGGAACACTGAGTACAGTATGGGCAGGTACCAACAGAATATTTCTCTCTCCATTCACTACCATTTGATAATTAAAAAAATACTCATGAACAGTTTTACTACAGCTTTGTAGTTAGTTCACATGAAACTTAATTTTCAGGCTTCTTTTTTGTGATATGTTATCTATTTGGGGGGTGGTGGTGGTGGGGGGGTTCTGGTTTGGCTTCCTCAGTTTTATAAGTCACAAAATATTGAGTAATCCTCTGTACCCTGGTATGCCTCAAATCATTGACTTAAGAGAGGCACTCTTTCACTATGTGACATTGACATGAAAAGTGTCCTCTTAGTTTTCTTGCTGAAACATATTTGTGGTAGAAAGACTTTACACAGCTCTACAGTTTATGAATTACTGCACTGTTTCCATGGATACTTCTCTTCTCAATACAGGCAAAAGTAGTATCATTAAAGTTAAAGTTGAATTCCCCAACAATATCACAACTAGACATTTTCATATTCTGACACCCCCATGATTAAATTTGAATAAGCTACTTGAAATGGAAAGGAAGTTTCCAGAATGTTAAATTAAAGCAGGTTAAAAAACCTACCCTTCTCCTCACCTCCAAAAAAAATAATTTGCTTTAGCTTATGGTCTGTAACAATCTTTAAACCATGGTCCTAACTAGGAAAGGTGATTCAACAAAGTAGCACTGTGCTATTGTGTTTCTCTGATTTTTTTTTTCACTATCTACCTGCTAAATATACTTTGTATGATTTGGCGTTAGCAACATAATTGCATACACACTGAACAGCAGAGCCAAACATTTCCCTAGGTCAGAATAATTCTTTGCTGCTATAAAATTTTCTCCATCGTTTCTCTCTAAAGCCCTTGGTGCCACGAAGGAATGCAGCCAGCAGACCTTTTAAGAAGACCACGATGCAATCTGCTGATCTCTGGCATGGCAGAGCAGTTCTGGCTGGCACCAATTAGCGTGGCCCTTCCAAGCTGTTGAGGGTATAAATGACTCACCTCTTTTCTTGCTTTCCAACAGAAGCTATTCACAAATGAGAAGGATGTCCCGTGTGAGTAAGTGTGTGTGGGAAGGGGGTTGGTTTTGTCTTCCAGCTGCCAGTCCTGCACACCCACCCCACACTCCGACAGTCAGCTAGTTTTTACCTCCTCCAGTGCCTACATTTTGCAGGTCACATTTTGCAGCCAACCACATGTACGCAAACCCTTTATTGTCATAATACCCAAATACTTTTGTTGTCAGCAGTGAGCTTTCATGGAGCAAAGAGGCTGGAGCATAATAAAGAATTGTAACTGCTTATTAATACAACACTAAGCTGGCCTGAAAAATACAAAGCATAACTGTTGCAACTGAAGTGACGGGTGCTTAAGAGGATGATTGATAAAATGCTGGATAATAGACTAATGAGCAACCTGTGTATTATCCGGCAGTGAATTAGCAAGGATCCACATAAAGACACCAGTGATATTGTACAATGAGGATGTACATGATGGAAAACATTATTTATATAGCATTTGAAGACATCTCATGTGAACTTAATGCCAAAGTGCTGCTAGCACTGAGAGCCTGAATATCTGTTTGACTTTTGGCTAAATCAATTAGTAAGTCAATAAAAGCATAAAAGTTTCATGGCAGAAGACAACCTTTAGGAAATAAATGGTACAACGCACAAATTTACTTGATTAAAGATGCATAGGCACAAGGAACCCATGGGCTCATTTCTTTGAGGCTGGTCTGCAGGAGAACTGGATCTTACCAAATGTTCTTTTGCCACTGGTATGTAGTGTTTTGCTTTTATTACCTGAATAAAGATGCCTACATATAAAATTCAATCTTGAGTTGTAGTTCCTATGATACCCAGGTATAACTATGAATTCAGAGAGAGACAAGATCTGTTCAGAGATACATATTCCAGAGGAAATTATAGAATAATTTTCAAAGGAAAATCATACAGGAAAATATATTTTTATTTTTTAATTGGAATTTCATCTTTTGTTTTGCTTCTTTTTGTTCTCTTCCTTATCAACCAAGCTTGATAATAACTCCAAATCTCTGACTGGACTGACAACAATGCAAATATTTCTCTTCACTGCTGACTTGACACATCAGCCTTTCATTCTGGTTTTCTCCAAGTGTCTTTAAACTGGAAGCAGACTGGCTCCCTTTTCTCTGAGCATGAGATAATGTTTTAGGAGCAATCTTCAGGCACTTACTCCTACATATGCTAGGTCAGACATTCATCAAACTGCCTAGCTCTATTAACTTCCACAGCACCATATTGACCCACCTTAACCACATACATGGTCCCACCGCATCGCTGGAGATAAGTATATAAAATTCATTCTCCAAGGGGTCAGTTGAAGGTGTGATACTAAAAAATGTGTTTGATTTGTGCTCTTCCATCAGGCACATGACTGAAGTTCTGCCTGACACTGCTGTGACCATAATCCTTAATTCCTAGTGGTAGGTTACCTCCTTAAAACTAACAGAACTGGCTAACTTGACATGACAAGATACGGTCAAAGACATGGCTCCAGCACCCTGGAATAAATAAGATCTAGCTGACTTGTACACAGCATTTGAGAGAAGCGAGTGTCTTTTCCTTGAGAAAGCTATCGGTAAAAAGAACCTGAGTGGAAAAGACCCCACAAACAATACCATGCTGTCTAACAATATTCTTCCCCTTCTCACTAATGGATTAAAATCTTAATTATCTCTTTAAGATTACTCCCAGTTCAACCTCCACAGTATTTCCTGTAACCTCTAACGCAATTTTAAATAGGTTTCTTTCACTTCTAGGCTTTCTTTTTCCTTGCACTGTTACTTCATCACTTTTTGAGATCCTTTGTATCCTGGGCAAAAGTCTGATTGAGTACTTGTTGAACACCTCCCTCCCACAAACCAGAGTTGCAGCTGTTCTGTTCTCAGGTGTTTTCAATATTCCCCAATTTATCAGTTATGATCTCAAAGAAAAGCTATTCTAAAATGAGTTAGTACAAAAAAAGGACTCGATACACAGCCAGAAGTTCTGAGAATGTCTTTCTCTCTCATTCAGATTTCTGTTACTTTCTGAGAGAAAATCAAAACTTTGACAAATCAAATTTGAAAAGAAATAGTGCAAGAAGCAATTATAGATTAAGTTCATACAAAATACTATTGCCATGTATTTACTTTGTTAATTTGCTGTATAATACTTACGTTACCAGTATCATGACTATCACGAGTTGAAGATGATTTCACCTGAGGATCCACATTGATCCATTGATTTTTACCCAGAGATACTACATTTCTAGATATGCCGTCTCTTTGTGTGCATCTGTACGTGAGAGCTGTTGAAGGTTTCATTTGTTGAGATTTACAAATATAGAAAACTAGATATTCTCCTGCACCACTGGTTGTTTTGCTACTGGCTTTAACAGACTGTCAGTCACACAGAATAAGCCTTACAGTCAGATGACAGTGAAAAGCTAAGTTTACCTGTTCCTCCTTTTAACAAGGTGCAAACAGTATGTGATGTAACATAAAATCTCTCAGTAAACAAAACCAAAAAATAGAGATTGTATTACCTCCTGAAATGGAGGTAAATGAATAAACAACCCTCAACAGCCTCACAGGTGGTAGGATTATTCTGCTTCTAACCAAGTATCTTCCAATCGCTGCTAGCATCACAGTCGATCATACGATCTTGCCTTCAGGTCAGTCCCATCTGGAGAACCCCCATTTCAACAGAAGCAACCCTTATGTAGCTCACATAAGCATACAGACAAATTTCAAAGTAGCAAAATGTTGAACAAGGACTACTATTTTCAGGGGATCCTGTGTAGATTTGGATTCTGTGTAGAACTGAAGTACAATGTAGACTCAAGTGCCTTTTTAGAGTTTAAGAAAATCCCATCCTGGATACTCAGGAAGACTTCTAGGAAGTCTTTCAACAGCTTCACTTGACCAAGATGCTACTGTCCCCACAGAATCACAGAATAGTCAGGGTTGGAAGGGATCTTTGGAGATCATCTAGTCCAACCCCCCTGCCAGAGCAGGGTCACCTACAACAGGTTGCACAGGACAGCGTCCAGGTGGGTTTTGAATGTCTCCAGAGTGGGAGACTCCACAACCTCTCTGGGCAGCCTGTTCCAGTGCTCCACCACCCTCAAAGTAAAGAAGTTCCTCCTCATGTTAAGATGGAACTTCCTATGTTCAAGTTTGTGCCCATTACCCCTCGTCCTATCAATGGGCACCACTGAAAAAAGACTGCTCCCATCCCCCTGGCATCCTCCCTTCAAGTATTTAAAAGCATTAACAAGATCCCCCCTCAATCTTCTTTTCTCCAGACTAAAGAGACCCAAATCCCTCAGCCTCTCCTCATATGAAAGATGTTCCAATCCCCTAATCATCTTTGTAGCCCTTTGCTGGACCCTCTCCAGCAGATCCCTGTCCTTCTTGAACTGGGGA
>VZSZ01002755.1:232363-303556 GCA_013398815.1 Ibidorhyncha struthersii
GACTTCCCCCAGCTCCCTCAGCACTCGAGGGTGCATCCCATCAGGCCCCATGGATTTGTGGATATCTAGTTTGTCTAACTGATCTCTAACTTGCTCCTCATCAACCAAGGGAAAGTCTTGCTTCCTCCAGACTTTCTCTGTTACCTGCAAAGTCAGGGTTCATGCAAAACAAAGCAAGTGACACTGTCAGCTCTCAGAAATGTAAAGGGACTGTAACTAATAGCAATAATCTTTCCATGATTTTAATAATTCAGAAAGACTCAATTTCCACTGTTTATTCCTGTTTTTTTATATCATAACATCTGTAAATAATAGTTAGGCGCTGAGTTTAGACTGGAATATTGCATCATATTTCTTTGCAACTTAAGTATTTCATTATATTCTAATATATGTATTAGAATCAAATTGTGCTTTAATTTAGAGAATTTTTATACACTTGATAAAGTGATGACACATGAATATAATCCTCTCCACTAAGCTACCAGTTGGTCTTATAAATCAGAGGCTTGAAAGCACCAAGCCTTCTCAACTACATTCCAAACCCAGATTTCTCTCCTTTTTCCAAACCTCATCTTAGAGGTCAGGCTTCTGCTTCAGCTAAATTGAATGTTTTTCCACTGCTATCAGCAGCATCATTTTTCCATGGGTGCAAGAAAATGTTCCATATATTCTTATTCCTTTAGAATATGATGTTTCCAAGGTAACTGTACCCAGGAGATGTACTAATAGCAAAAAGTGGAAAATAATGTAACTTCTATTTTAAAATTACTTTTCTAAAGGGAAGAGGAATTGCATTCCCACAAACTTTTTCATTCGTAACTCTGTCAGTCTCTTTAACAAAATCAAAGAATTCAAAATTTAATGCTGAGGCTTTATATATAAACATGTTGGCAACAGATAGAGAGGATGTATTGGGATGTATTATATTATAGTGTTAAGCGTTAGCTCAAAAGAAAGAAATTGAGTAAAACTTAGTTAAGTTTTATGGATGGTCAGAATGTTTCAGATAAAATAAGATCCAGCACAAACTTCTGTCCAACTGTCAAACCAAACCTGCACACACTTTTTTTTTATAAAGTTTACGTTTTAATTGCTGTTAGAAACTGTTTTAAAAATCCTAGAGAATATTTCAGTAAAAAGTCGAAAACCAAGCTGGAAAATAAAACATGATTTAGAACTCTATCACTCAACTTTATGAAAGTTTGTGTTAGACTGCCTCATGAGAGCTTAAGATGATCACGTCGGCCAAGATTTCCAGCAGAGTTAGCTCTCCTATGATACCTAAAGGCACATACAAACTAAATAACTGCAAATGCAATTACTTATGCAAACATTTACTCAATTGCTTTAGGGAAACATGACTTTTTACGCTTACAATCACAGTACTCATCTTATACTACAAGTATTTAAATACAACATAGTGAAAATTCTTAGATTTCAGTAAAATGACAAATTCCTCAGATTAGAGGGTTTGGGGGGATCCATGCTAGTAAGCAGTTTAACTTAGCTGTATATAAAATTATCACATTTTTTAGTGAAATACCAACAGAATTAAAATAGGCAAAGTGTACACTGCAAAATAAATGTTTTCTAATAGCTTCTATGACAATGATTGACCACTTTAAAAAAAGATAAGAAAAATGACTAGCATCTGCAAAAGGAAGGCAGTAGAAATCCAACAGCTGAATCAGTGAACTAGACTGAACTTTTTGCATATATTATAATAAGGACTATGGGGACTACATGAATTTTGGCAGAAGGAAGAAAATGATCTACTGGTCATTTATTGACTTGATTTGTCTCTCATTCTCTGATGCACAATATTGAAGTATATTAAAAACGTGATATTTTAGGTGCTAGATATTCACACATTTGCTGTTTGAAATATCTATCTGAAGCTGGTAACAGAATAAATTGGATTCAGCTTTCCATTTCAGCCAGAAACATGAAAACATAGCCTTAGACCTATAGGAGCTCTACATACCTATCACATAATAAGAAGACACATTAGGTTGTTAAAGGAAATATTTAACAGCTAAGAAGATACGAAGTTTTAGTTTCCCTCATTCCCTTTTCAGTCTGATCCACTGCTATTTACTATGTTTGCCTGAAATACAACTTTCCAACAGAGGTCTTTACAGCAGGTGAACATGAGCTAAGAACCAGTGTCAGGTAGTCTGACGGTAAGCTGTGGCTCACATTTCATTGTAACACAGAGAAGGAAAACAAGCCACATTTTCATGTCAGCCCTTGTCATATATCTCCACTGTGACATGACACTATGCTGACTCACTCAGCACTGCTGAACTAAGTGCACTGCCATAGGTCTGTCATTTAAATAGAGGAACAAACTGCGGAGTCTAAGCCATTGTGCAAGAAGAATTAATTTTTTTCAACGGAGATATTACATTTAACAGCCTAAACAGAAACTACAGTCAAGCCAGACAGAAAATGATGCATTATAAAGCATTCCTTACAAAGGAGTTGAAACACACATTGGTTTTGGCTCATAAAGATCCTTCTTGGTAGACTAGATTTTACTACTTTTGCCCTGATGTTCTGGAGTCTGACAAATATCTATGACCCAGGCATTTCCAAGAATATGTGATAAAAGCACTGCAACAAATGTTCAAGAAAATGATTCAGTATTCCATTTTTAAACCATGGAGACTGCCAGTGCAAAAATCCTAAGAAAACAATATATCCAGTCAGACATGATACATAGAGGAGGAAACTAATTGTACATAAGCTAGGGGGCTAAATGTTTGCATCCCAGATTCTTATGAAAACATAGGTATTGCAAAAGCAATGCACAAGGGCACTCCAAGGCAATCAGAAGAGCAGTGAGTAGGAGGGTTACAGTGTTAGCTGTTCTTTGTTGTGGTCTACAGAGACAATCATACAATTTACATTAACATCATAGGTTAGCAGGAGAATGAAACTCTTTTTTACATAACAAAAAGGTGTAAATAAAAAGTAGGCATAAACAACAAAAGGCAGTAACAAAAAGGCATGAATTAATTGTAACCTGAGATTTTAGGCATAAGGCAAAAATAAACTTAAAGACAGAAGGCAGAAGGGAAAAAGGAAGCAGGAGAGACATCCACCAAAGTGGGATGTTCATGCATGGGCAGTGAAGTGATGCGTGCCAAATAAAGACTATGGACTAGTGTTTAGAAGATCCTCAGGGTATGTCTCATCAGGCATGCTGAGTCTCCATGATCAGGATGCTCCATGATCAGGATGTCCCCACTGCAGCTGGCAATAAAATCCCCAGGCAAATCATGCATCATAAAAGCTCCTTTGCCACTTTCAAGTGTGCAGTCATTCCCCTTGTTCTCAGATTAGGAAATATTAGAGCTCTTGCTCTACATCTATAAGGCATACATTATTTTATTCATTCTGCTGTGTTCCCTGCTTTCTCTGTCCTTCCTTCAAGCCTGACTCCAAAACAGAAAACTGTCTTAAAGTCCCCTCAGGATTTCATTGCCAAACTATGATGCCCTTGTGCACATACATAGTTTCACTGGAAGGATAAGAATGTACCAACGATTCACATGAGGCTTTAATATCATATCATTGTATTACTAAATATCACAATATTTAGCTTCCCTTCTCAAAGGAATAAAAGTTTACAATCTTTTATCCATACCGATGCCATTTTTTTCCTGAGTTGTTACATTTAATCTTGAGCCCGGCAGAGTTTCTAAGTAATTCCTACCACTTTTTACAATCCACTTCAACATAAAAATCCATCTGCCACTTGTTAGTTTTTCAACATCTGTCCCCCTTGAAATCCTTCATGGTCTTCCCTAATCCTAACAATTAGCAGCTATGCATTACCAACTCTGTCATCACTCCAGTTAATGTACTTTCCATATAATTAATACACACCCTTAACCCTTTAAGCCCCATCAATCTCTATCAGGGTTGTATGCAAATAGCTTAACTTACTGCAGCCATCAGACTGCTTTAACACATGCTAGAAATGGGATCAGCAGGAAAATCATAACTGTTTGAAGATATAACTATATTTTATATCACCCTTTGTGACCAAAATCCAAGCAAAATAATACAATGTTATAGGTATTTACTGAAACATAATAATCTACTTAAAACTTTTTTGTATCAAGTTTCCACACCTTTTTCAGCTCTTTCACCTGGCACCTTACTTGAACTCACCCTGCTGCCACTAGTACTCAGATCCTCCACCATATTGGTAATGGTGGCAGCAGCAGCAGTGAGTGACATGCAGTAAGGCCTGGCCGTGAGTCCGCTTCCTCAGAGAAGCACTCAGAAAAAAAGTCCTTTCTACAAGTCCTGTGGACAATGTAGGTGATGGAAGAAAAACTGTCCATTACTGAAATCCAAAGTAGTATAATTCTATATGCAAAAGATCCTCTTATACTACTTAAAGTCTGTTTTCACCACTTGTTACTGGTCCTTATCAGAGATTTGACATAAAGTCTTTTCAAATGTCTGTAAAAGATGGGGTTGCAGTAAGATTATATTAAAAGTAGACATAAATTGATTAGTTTCACCGTTGTAACAGAATTGTCAAGTAACTGGAGCATCCATATTGGTACCAGAGCTGACATTGAGCTTGTTATTGCTCATAAGAGTATGTATCAATATTTGGCTTTAATCACACATGGAAATTTTTTTAAATTACTTGATACCAAACATCAATGAAATCACTAACATAGATCCTCATCTTCTAGCTGAAAGGTTGGGCAAGTATCCAGAGACATATTATTCTCAGACCAAAAAAGAAATTCACTTGATCTAGCACAAGAGGTAACATTTATTTAAATTACAGATTTTTGGAGGTGTTTCCCCTGCTACATATCATGAGCAACCTGTCAGCTAGCCTGTCTACGCTTCACCAACCAAATGAACAGTGAAAGAAAAAAAATATCAAAAGCTTTCACATTGAAAAAGTTAAGCATCATCTGAAGCCAGCTATTTTGTAAAACAGAAGCACTATAACGTACAAGTAATATTAATATATAACAAATTATTCACTTTGTAACTGAAGATCATTCAATAATTCTGCAAGGGACCTTCATTAAGAACAGAAAATAAATAGTAATATATTTCACTCTTCTTCAAGCACTTTAAAATGAACCTTTTCCACACTATCAGGTTAATGGGAGATCAGTTAGAAATATCCCTTACTCTTTGATGAAACTAGCAGCATTTTGAAAACTGGTCCTTAATCCAAAAAATTAAACTCACGAAACTTTAAGAGTAACCCAGAAAGCATACAGACCAGTATATGCACATGCTATTAAAAACAAAAACATGTAATTCTTCTCGTACTCAAAACTGCAAAGAACAAAGGTCTCCTGCAGAAATGCTTGACCAGAACCAAGACACATAGAGCTAACGGGGCCCTGAAAAGGCCATCTAGTTAATTTTGTTGCTCCTTATGTTTTGCAACTGTATTTTGTGTGCTCAAAACTCTCCCCTTGTGTTTCCTTATTCTCTTTTTTTTTTCTTGGTTAAATTACTCCAACTCTTTCACTCTCTGCACACAGTTTGCCCGCTGTTTATCCTCTCTGCTCTCCCACACACACTCTGTGGTGTGCTGCCTCAAACTCGATGCTCCACTCTTACTCATATCTCACCAAACTGGGTAGAGAAGAAAACTTTTTGTGTCAGAGACATTGCTTTGGTTGTGCCTGTTGCTTATTGCAATGGCATGATACTGTTGACTTACAGTCAGATGAGCTAGAAACTCCATGTCCTTTGCCACAAAACTTACCTCTTATTCTCCAAAACTTGGAGTACTTGGAGAACTTGTGCAGCTGATTACTATTGCTTAAAAATAAGATTGCATTTATCCATATTACGTTAATACAGTAACATAATTTTTTTTCTTATTATTTTCCAAGAGTATTTCAAATTCAAGTCCTCTAATGTGATTATACCCTTAACAAGAATCTTCTTTATTCCATTATTTATTTCTGTTCTATGGTCCTAAAAATGACCCTCCCAGAATGCATTGGATTTTTGGGGGGGGGGACGACAGTAAATCACTGATAAGATCCCTTTGAGTACAGTTAATCAATGAGTTTTACTTTTACCTTGTAATAATTTCATCTGGACTATATTTCCCTAGCTTATTTATGAAGATGTCAAAAGAGACAGATATCTCTTACTACATTCAGGATGAATGACTTCTATGGCTTTGTAACTCACAGCAATACCTGTTAATCTGTCAAGAGGAAATTAGCTGCTTTTTGGCAAATCCATGTTTCTTTGCAACCCTCTAGGTGCTTGTAAATAGTCTGATTATTTTTAGAGAGTGAAGTTGAGTGGTTTGATCTAAAATTTCTCACCTTGGCTCTCCCTTCTACCCCTATATTTCCCTCCTCATGCTATTCCAGTACTTTTACTTTATTTTGGAAGATAAAAGTCCTCAAAGATAACAGCTGACAGTTCTGAGATGGCCTCAGTCGTTTCTTTCAGTTGATCACGCCCAATGTATAATATGTCATCAGCCTTTCCATTGTGGGGAATTTGTCATGCCTCGTACTTTGGTAACAGCTATCGCCATAAAAATTAAAGATATTTTTGAAGTCACACACATTTTTGAACTCTGAATCCACCAATATCAGTTCATAATGAATTCTTCATTTTCTGAAATAAACCAGAGTAATGTCATACTTTGAAATAAATCCTTCTCTTTCTACTTAAAATTAATTAATCCTCATATTGTCTTCCTGTGTATTTAATAAAACAGGTACTCAGAGACACTAAGATAAGATACAGGAGGCTGAATTTTCTAATCTTTGGGTGAATCTAGGGTAACAAAAGGTATCTGAGATTTTTTTTTCTGTACAATGAAAAAACTTACTTCAGTCCCTTCTTCCTTTGCTTGGGTAAAAGGCTGGAGTAAAAAGGAGGTCAATAGTCCCCTGGGGCAGAGCACAGAGAGAAAGGCATAAGAACTCTCCAAACCAAGTTGTTGCGCCTGATATGCTGAGACATTATTTTGGGGTTGACAGGGACCTTATAGTTCTTCCCATCTTCCCGATTCCCCAAGCGGACCAGCCCATGCACCTCCCACCTCCACAACCATCACCACCACAACCTCCCATTCTTTGTTTTCCGCAGTAATGAGTCCTATGTACATGGAAAGGAATCAACTGCTGAAATGACTGGATGCTTGGTAAAACAGAACCATGGGAGGATGTACCACGGAGACTCTTGCACCAGGGCCAAAAGCTAGATTCTTGGCTTTTGGAGTTAAGGTTATGTGACTTATAACACATCAGTGACATTCAGACACATTTACTTAAAGAGAAAAATATCAAGTCTAGAAAATTCATGAACAGGGACAAAGCTGTTACTGCACTGTAGTATAAGAAATCCTTTTAAAAGCATTTGGTACACATGAAAAATTCAAAGGGCAAGCTTTTAATTTAGGTTTTGTTTTCAGTGGGTACAGAATTTGAGGTGGCGTGCAAAGTAATCACTGAGACTATGGAAACGATTATGTAAAAAACTACAACACCCCCTTTTTTTCTTTGATATTTAAGATATCTCTGAATACATTCATTATATGCAAATATTCACTTTCTAGTTTACTCAAAAAGTTAGTTATGCTCCCTGCATATACTGTTCGTTCTTGATATTTTATGCCTGTCGATTATGGTGTGCAAATGGCCCTTTAAGCCACCTGGGTCTTCATCCCTGACTGGATGACTGAAACTTGTAAACAGAATCTTCTACCATTTAAACAAATCAGAATCTTTTACAATTAAAAAAAATTGATGAAAAAAATCACTAGACAGGTCACAAAAATTTAGATTGTTCTTGGATTTTTTGCCATTGCTGTGATTCAAAAACAAAACATAGTTCACTGAATTAACACGAATAAGTAGAAACCAGAGAAAACCCTGTTTTCTGGAATGTTCATTAGTTTAAAAAAACCCACCTTATGTCATTTTAAAAGTTACCTGTCTGGCTCTAGTAGCACTCTCACACTCCCAAGACACATAAGGGTTGAAGGAATATAAATTTTGACATTGTATTTATGCAGAATTTATGAATATAGTTTGGAATTTCAGAGAGTTAAATTCAAAAGCAGAAGGATAAATAATCTGATAAAAATGTACAGTCCATGCTTCTTGCACATTAGATTGTATCTTGATTTCTATTAAGACCGAGTATCTAATCAACAGGATAATTTAAGCCCACCAGAAGACCTCATGTACTTCATTATTGTTCAGAACTTTACAGAAGTATGGATGATACCTGCTAATTTTCTCACGTTTAAAATGGTATATAAAACATATTTTCAAAAGAGTATTTTTAATAAAACCAGAGGGGAAATACCTATTGAGTTTTCTACGTTACTGCTACACATACGTTCCCTTTATATCTTCTTTAGATGCCATCTAAACTAAGAGTCCTGTAATTTCGACATTTCCATATGTAGACAGTAGGAAATAATTTCACCTTTTACACACATTCTGGTTGAGATATTCAGCAACAGTGAAGTTAAAATGATTTATTCCTGCTAAGATTCTTGTTTAATATATTATTATATTCATAACACAAAATCAAACCCACATAATATGATTGCTGGAGGGAGTGAATTGAAGGCAGCATCCTGTCAGGTGTTATAAAAAAGACTGAGTGTGACAATAAAGTAGGAGAGCAACAGAGAAAAAAGATTGAAAAGAGAAAGGGAACATTATTATTACTGCAAGATCTGCAGAGTACTCTAAGGTTTGGCAGGTACTTTCTAGGACTTGTTAAATCTTTTCATATAAAAAGAAAGTGAGCAGGGCATACTTGTTAACCTGTTAGCTAAGCATATTATTGTGGTGAGGAAGTGTGAAGCAACAATAAATGAAATTTGTCTGAATTATTCTTTCAGATCCCACTGAGGAACAAACAGCCACAGAGGTAATACAGAGTACGGCAAAGATGGTTTACAGCAGTATATTGCAGTTACAGATCATGCCACTGTAATTTAAAATGAAAGCCTTAAAAGTCTATACTTTAAAATGCTACACTGCCTGTAAAATACATGAGTTGCCTCTTCTACAAACAGCACAGATACTTTTCACTCTTTCATAATATATAGCTCTGGCCTCACACAGGTTAATTATAACTTTTGAGGGCAGATATAAAACACTTATTTTAAAATATTACAGTAATCTTTTTTGCTCTCCATAGAGCTTATCCATCAGCTGCAAAGCTTCTTTATTTCGTAAGGAACTCATTCAACCCATACTGAAGTCAGAAGTCAGACTGGCAATCGGAATTAGCTTGGGATCTTTGTAACTTTTTGACCCTTGGCAGCATCCCAGTTGATGATGGGCTTCAAGGGTCCAGACTTCTTAAGACTTATTTCATTTCCCCCTCCTATGAAAGAAGTGGGGAGCTGAAACGTGTTTTTTGACATGTTTGTCTAAAGCATAAGGGCTATGGCTGACAGCTCCATTTCTGAAGCACAATGGCACATCTTAACTGCAGGAAAAAAGCCTACCTGTGCGTGACTTATTTTGAGCCAGCCTGAGGCAAAGGAGTGAACTTCTACAAGAACCAAGAATCGCCTCTAATCTTGCCAGCCTCCATCTTTCAAAAGCGACATTCCTCTAGAGCCTTGCCTCTGGGAACATGTGCTTTAAGAAATAAATACATTAAAAAGCCAGGCCCCTGTCAAAACAAAGAATTATTCCAAAACCGAAGCTGTCTCACCTACTCCTGCCATCTGGGTGAAGATGGGAGAGAATGAGCAATTAGTAGAAAACACCAGATTCATGACACCTAAATTACATTTACTTCCTTGAAAGGTGGAGGTTTGGAAGTGGGAGGGAGAAGCAGAATATGCAGTTGAGGAACAGAGGACAATGGGAAACAGGGGCACAAGGTCTGTGTCTTGTTTGGGAGAGATGGGGTCAGTAGGTGGGGAGGGTGGGAGGAAAGAAGTGCAGAGCTGAGAAAGAATGTGATAAGTGGTGAAGGACACAGGCAGAAGGAATGAAAAACTATTCCTAGCATAAACTAGAGCCGCACCTTTAAGCCCAAGTCAAGCCTTGCCCAAATACCCTGCCTCCCCTTACAGGATGTCATGATCTGGAACCAGGAGAGCAGTCGGGAATAAGTACAATAACTGTACTTAAATCTTTGCTTCAAGAAGTGAAATATACCCATGAGTTCACCTTAAAAACATCACCCCAATACACTGTTGTATTTGGAAGTTGCTTACTTAGGTGTTCCCTTTAGGTTAAGTGGTTAATACATTCAAAAGCCTCTTACGACAAAAAAAAAAAAAACAACAAAAAAAAAAGTGGATAAAAAAACATTGCAACAACAAGCTATTTCTAGAGGTCCAAAGCTGAGGGGTGGTGTGGTAGCATTACAGATTTCTTTGGGTGAGGAGTATAAGTTTGGAATATGGTGGCTGCAAAAATTTTAAAAGGCAAATGATCTGCGGCAAGGATTTAGTGATTTTGGTTACAGAAAAAATTACACTGTGTGTACAACATGCAGACTATTGCTGAACTGTCTATAAGGATACACAAATTGATAAAGTAACTCAAAAGAGTTGAAAAGAACAAGAAAACATAATTGAACTCCAAGTAACAACTTCAAAGATGCAAAATCTGCATGATCCCAAACTCCCTTAACTGTTTAGCTAAGTGATACCATAACCAAATGCTGTGTCAATCTGCAAATGTTGTATTTATCTCAATGAACAGGCTAGAGGGCTTGCACAGTACATAAAAGGTCTGGCAGGCTTCTTTCTACATCAAACCACAGGAGAGGAAAGGTGCAAGCACCTAGGACCCCGTAAGAGATAATGAAATGACTCATAGATTAGAAATCAAATGCAAGGGTATTTTTTAAAAAAAATCTTCTCTTTGAGAGGAATTCAAAGCATACTAAATAACAGCCAGTACCAATTAAATACTCCTTAGACTAGAAATCCCAACAGCTTGTACATAGTAAGAAAGCAAAGCTGAAAAATCCCTGTCAAAATCACAGTTAACGAAACAGCTATAACACCCTTTCTTCTTTGCCATTAATTTGCTGCAGTCAGCGTAAATGCATGCTGTGTAGAGGAATGTCTTATGGCACAAATTTTGAAAGATATTTAGTTTTCATTCATAAAAATGCCATTTCCACTAAAAGGAGAGACATTTGTTTCACAAACTGAGGGACACTTCTTCAAGCATACCTTAATACCATTTACCTAGTTTCTTCTTCAAAAATATGGGCTGAATAACTGTTGTACAAACTAAGTGTGTAAGTATGAAATAGCTGAAATGCTAATTCCTATCTAGTCCTATCAGCCTGAAATAATATGACTGTCATACTGCTTCTTTCTGCAAAGCGAGAAAAAGTAAAAACATTCTTCTTTCTCTCAATTAAAAGGTCTCTGGGAGTAATGAAAGCCTTGGGAGTGGGAAAATAGTGTGGGTTTTTTTTTTCTTTTAAATAACATTAAGTAAAGTAAATTAAGTAAAGTAAATTATCTTTACTGGGATCTGCTCATAGATACAATAAAATCCTTCACAAATTATTAGCACTTCCATCTAACTCTCGCGTCATTTCCACACAATAACCAAAGTATTCCATGCAACCCATGGAATCGGAGAAATTTCCTCTGCTTGCAAGCTGGATGACCCTAGCAGTGAGATTTGTAAGCTTAATTTAATAAAGGAATACATTTGGATACATGTGCAAAGACTATCCAAATTCATTGAAAAGGGCGCTTCTATTGAGTGCAAGGAGATGCCACAGGATATACATCCATATACTAAAACAGAATACGTGCACACTGCATACCTACAGCAAAACGACCAAAATCTGTATGTCGATAACTGTAGGTAGGTTCTTGCCTCCAAAAATGCCACGTACATACGTGCTACATTCTCTACTGTGGCCACGTCAGGCAAGGGAGTTTTTAAATTGGCTTCATTTGAGTAGAATATACAGGTACTGCAAAAATATACTACTTCCAATCATAATTTCAAGATTTTGCATATAAATAATTTGGGAGAGGACATTAACTAAAAGAACCCCAAAACAAAACTTCAGACAGTAGAAAGGACACTTTGTTTACTGCTCAGTTCCGGCTGAGCCAAGGTAAGAACTACAGAAACACCAGGAAGTCCTGGAAATACAGAGCTTGCATGCAGCTAAGGCTCATATTCAAATTCCTGTGTGCACCTCAACTCATAAAGCAACCCAAAGTGCTGGGGAAGTTAGAAACCTGCATTCCCTGAAGCAAAATTTGCACTGCATCAGGACTTCTTTTCGATGACACAGTCACCATGCCTTCACTGCACAGTTGCTTGGGATAAAACTCAGATAAAAGCCCCAGTTAGCTGGACAGTTAGAGCACCCAAAACCTGTGCCTTCTCCCCCATGATGAGTGTCACTGATGCCACCCGGCAGGCGAAACTATCACAGGTTTCCATTTCAGCACCAGCAACAACAACTGACCAGAAGTACAAAGGAGCTGCTGAAACTATACACTCCAAATGTCTGAGAAAACAGAAACTGTGAACAAAGCAGGCTAAGATAAACATGGGCAGGTCCACATGCAAAGGTGGAGTTATACAAGCAGAGGAAATCAGAGCCAACAAGAATATTTTTAGATGCAACATTGAATTGTTCAGTGCAATAATCCCAAATGGTATTATTAACAAGAACTAATTTTTCTTTCATATACCTTCTTTTGTAGACAACTACTAGTATTCCCAATTTCTAATTAAGAACTAGAATAGTAATGAGCCTGATCGGAAGCCTACCAAAATCACTAAAGCTCCCTGTCAAGATGAGGGTAATCAATGTGATTTTCCCTGCAACAGAGATGTAGGATACTGATACTCGCATCCATGACTCCACACTTAAAAAAAAAAAATGTCTAACTATCATGGATGTAATTTCTATGCCTACAGCAGAGAAATATCTCAGGCCTTGCTTCTGAGAAAATAGTGTCTATGCAACAGACTGCAGTCATGTCATGAGGCATCACTCCTATGAATAAGTTACATGAGGACCTAATGGACTTTGCCTATTTTTGAGCATAAAAGTATGAAATGTAAAAGAAAATCTTTATGTGGTTGTTTTTCCATCTAATCATAGATACAGTCAGTTTAAGCAGAGAAAATATGAAAGCAGCGATTCAAACTACCTGATCTATTAATAGCTGATCCATTAAATCCTAGCCAATACACTTTTATCGTTAAACTGCAAAGATTTATCCCTGAAATTGCCTCAGAGAAATCATTCAGAGAGCTATCTGATGTAACACAGTGAGCTAAAATATATTCTTAAATGCTGATATGACTTAGGGAGCTTACCAGAGACCTGTATAAGTAATCTGAAATGCAGGGCATGACAAGAAATAACCCACAGAGTGTAGTCACAGAATAAAAACACGATCATCAGTAGCAGTGAGCTCCTGTCAGTCACGCTTGTCTACGATTCCTGCAGGAGAGAGAATATTTTCTCAGATCCTCGTATTTATTTGCCTGCTGCACTTGTTTTGATATCCACCTGACAATCTGCACAGAATGAGTGGCACAGGCAAAGGCTGAGGAGTGTCGGCACTGAGACGAGGTGAGGGCTGACTGTATTACCATTTTAAATGGTCTGCCTGCCGAGTGCTGTGATTTCGTTCCTCCCTTACCTGTCACGCTTCATTAACCGGCTCTCACCACAGCCCTGTGCTGCTGAAAGCCCCGCTCAGCCCCTTGTTGTGGATGACAGCTGCAGGTACCTCCTCCTACAGCTGCAGATTCCCCATTTTCCTTCCCTCCCTATGCCCTACGCCGAGGGCGCTTCTGCCCACGTGTGTGCAAAGGCGTGTACATACATTGCACGACTGAACGTGCCCAGGCTGTGGGAGGTTGGTTGCTGTTTTCAGCCTAGTAAGCGAGAAAGCCTCAAGTGCTTTGAGGACCGTTCCTAGGCTAGGGCGCAGGAGAGAAATACTTTGCTCCTCACTGTGCCTTCGACAACACCTCCGAGGAGAGAGAGAGACAGGTCGGAATACATCCAGCCTGCAATTCGCATCAGGGTTTAGACAGCAGGCTTGCAATAGCAAAACACCGCCTGCAGCAAAAGCAAACGAGTTCTCTCTCTTTACATTTATAATTCATATAACAACAGAAAAATTAAACAGGACCGTCAAACAGGTAATAGAAAACCTGAGAGTTTAGATACACGGTGATATAACAACTCCTTTTTTTCCCAGTTTAGCATTCAGTAGTTGGATTAGCTTCTCCAAAGCAAGCAATTCTTTGAGATGAGGGCAAAGGCCCAGTTATGAAGGGTGACATTTAGGACACCGGTGATGTTTCATTTCTAAATGAACATTCACAAAGTCTTCATCTGACTCCTGCAGAAGATAAGCTTGAGCAAATATTTAGTTTTCCTGGTCTTGTGTGCCATAATCTTAATCTTTTGAACGATTAACACTCAGTGAGTTCAAATCAGCTGGCTATTTGGGACAGAGTGAGCAGGACAAGTGATTTCTGAGTCACCCTCTCTCCCTGAACATAATGTCAATAATTAGGAATAAATTCAGTGGTCATATGTGGCCTTACAACATATTTGTTGGTAATCCATTTCACTGCAAAGCGCAGAGTATTAAAGTGCATTTCGGAGAGTAAATTTATCATTCTTATCACTCAGTTTTCTCTCAGTTATTAACCATTTTTTGTTCTGAAATATGAAAGTCTTTATACAATAAAAAAAAACTCATATGCACTGTAAAGGTATGCAGTGTAAAAGTGGATTTACATCTAATAGTTTAGGCTTTGTTATATCTTTTGTTTTAATTAATATTATTTTTCTTGTGTGTAGAAAACATGTATCGGAAAGGCTTCCTAATGAATCAGGCAATTCGACAAGATGCATGGTTTAATAAACTGAATTTTAGAATGAAATCCTGGTTTTCCTTGAAATTAAACACTTGGGCAGAGTGTGCAGTGCAAGTTCAGGTGGAGGCGGCAGAGCTCTTACCTGTGACCTTCCCTTGCTGGTCTGGGTTTCTGGAGGTTTTAGAGTGTTGCAAGGTTGTTTGAGTAAAAGAACTGCCTTAAAGAGCACATATTCCCTTCTTCATTTGCCTGCCTTTGACACAATTCCCCGGGCCCTTACATGATAATAAGGCTTCCAGGAAAATGTTAATATCAGAATGTCATTTATTTAGTTATGAATTCAGCTTTTCTGAATGACAAACAGCATCACAAAAACTGGGGATTCCTAAATTTATGAGGAATCTGTACTCACTCTGTTTGGTCCGCTTTGAAACTGCTTCACATCAATAACCAGCAGAAAAAGCAACATTGGGAAAATCCTTTTTGAATAAGCAGTAAACATTAATATGTACTTTCCTAATAAGGAGCTAAAAAGTACCCACAGCACTAGAATAATGCTAAAATATGAGTCAAACCTATGAACAGAGGATGGTACACAACATGCTACAAGAAAATTATTAAAAAAGCAACTTGTACAGTTTAATGATAACCCAACCAGACCCTACACAGTCTTATTTCCACGCTTATGGCCTTCACTAATTCCTTTGCTGCAGCTGTACATATTTATGCAACAACAGTCTTCCACAGGGAGCTGATGTAAATAGGAAGAAAAGTGGAATATAATGAAAAGATACAGGTACTTCATTGAGGCTCATGGAGTTGATATAAAATTCAGAGATACTGCTTGATACAGTGCCACGAGTATCCACTATAATGGCTCTGCATAATGATGGTCCCTTCTATAAATATGAGATGCACTGTAACATTTACACCATAAAGAATGTTTTAGCCCTTGCCTTTCTATAGTTTATGAGTGCCATCCTTTAAGATCAAATAATAGTCACTGACTCTGAGTGGATTAAGGCTTAAGCTTTTTTTTTCAATATGAATGATAAAAGGCTCATTTTTTTTTCCTACAGTGAAATGTTAAAATGCTGGTAAAAGCATAAATTGTATTAAAATGGGACATTCTGTGAATAACTTAACAGCATCACAAAAAGGCAAGAAAATAATGCATTCCTTTTCTCATTCACTTATAAAATCTATAAACTATAGACCCCTTCAGGGAGCGTTAGACATCATTTACAGTATGAAAAGGAATGGCTTTCAGATAAGGAAATTAATCAGCAGGAGTTCTGTGGATCTGTTAACTACTGATAATAGTTACAGAATGCTTTTTAGGCCCTAAAATCAATAACCTGCAGCCGCTCTCCCTCTGCGACCTCTCCAGACATTGTAAGACATAGCAGGGCTCTCTTTAATTAGAATTCCGGTCATTGTAAAAAGTGACATTCCAAAGAGCTTTTAAAAAAGAAAGGTTTAAATTTAAACTTTATTACAAAATTAGATCCAAATCTAATTGATATATATTTTAAAAGCCCTAAACCCCCAACAAAACAAAACAACGACCTCTGCAAGCTTCTAGCCACTGCATCTATTCAATCAAATAAATACTCTCATCCCCTTTATCCCTAACAACAGAATATCAGTTTTACTGGTCAACTTCCAGGCACTAACATGATAGGTGTGTGCAGACCTTCCTTACACATCTAAGCTGGGGTTGGGGATCCCACAGCCAGCAGGATCTTCGGGTGGGCTGACTGTAGAGGTCCTCCTGATCTCTGCACCAGGTCTCTCATGTCCCAGAGCTGCTCTTAAACCCTACAACCTCTAGGTCTCTGGCTCTGGAAGACACCTCTGACAGACCAGAAGGTGAAAGCAGGTTACCAGAGTTTCTACCATCCGCTTCAGAGCTGGGTCCAAACAGTTTGAAAGATCATATTTTTTACCGTCTCTGGCCATAGGAAGCTCTCGCACTCTTCCATCTGAATATCGAAACAATAACTCAGGCTGTTGGCTCATGCACTTAATTCAAAGCGATCTTGCTCATTTTTATTCCCTGAATGATTCACTTTTCACAGAGATGTACTGTCCTGTCACTTCAGTGGCTTAAAATTATTTATTATCCCTAGAACTGGAATTATAAAATACAGTCATCCACCCTAAAAGAATAAAATTCATAGCATTTTTAAGCAAGAAAGAGATGCATTCCCCTCATTTTGAGTCTCTTTCACACGTTATGTTCTACATTGGGCCTTGGCAGGATGAGATATGACTGTGCTGCTGGAGATGCTGTCTTTCAGACAGTGAGACATAAGCCAAAACTGTCACTTACGTCACTAAAATACCTCATAGAATTTCTTTAGATGCTTTTCCAGGACATAAAAAGATATAATAAAGAATGATACCATGCAGAGAAAAGGGAAAACAAACAAATAGCCCTTAAACTGTAAAATTGTTCTTAGTAGCCAGCAATAGTGGAAAACAACTAAGATCATATAATTACTAACTTGGATATCTCAAAGAAAAGATAAGGCTCTGAAATAAAAATAAGTGAAGAAAGGAGATTTGGTACGCAGAGGCTTCCACAGTAGAAACAGAGAACAGAATTTAGCATAACTTTTTATCAATTTCTCGAAGGGAAGGCAATTTCTCTTGGGTTAGCCAAATGGATCCCTTAGTAGGCTCTGATTTAAAAACTAGCTAAAGCCCCAGAATGAGTCCTAGCGATAGGTCTGACAAAGCTAGCTGCTGAGGTAACTTGTTAAGGTTCCCAAGCAGATGAAATATTAATTCATAAGAAGATTTTTTTTCCAGAAGTAACCGATCACAAATCAGAGAGATTCCAACTAAAAGGCACAGCCATAGAGAAAGACAGAGAAAGATTACTGCACATCACTTTTGTCCCTCACAGATCTGGACCTACTTCAGGAGCTTTATCGATGTGAGACAATGTTGCCTACAACTGCCAGAAAGTTGTCATTGGGCCACAAAATCTGGAATTAAGTGTTCCAGCTGCACAATGTTTCTCAACACTATATAGTCTCTCATCACACAGTTTGCCTACTATAACTACCCAGGATTCTTCTGGAAGGAGAAGGTCTCTCTTTTCTCTTCTCAAGGAGTCCCTAGCACAGGGCAATACTCAACTATCGTTCTGAATAGCAAAGACCTTACCTTGCAGCAATGGAATATAGACAAAAATAAGCATTAACAACAGGATTTTCACAAAAAGACAGTAACCTATATAGAAAATTGTACTGCCTCTGCTATAAAAAAAAAACCACTCATGTTCCAGTTCTCTGTAACTTTTTTATATTTGTTGATAACTGCAGATTATGGTGATGCATCTTTTCTCTACTATTTATTCACGTTGCCTTCTAATAGGAGAAATCCTCTTCCTGAGTCAAAAGAAGTATACTAAGCACTTGATTCTGGATAGTACAAAGTCTTAACAACAGTTAATCACCCAAACAAGTCAAGCATTGCATGCCTGAATTAATACAAAATGATGAACATGACTATTTCTAAGTATTTTTTCAGATGCACTGAGAGCCTGACAGGTTTCTCTGAACAATTTGTGATGCTACTAGAAATGCCTTCTTGACAAGGCTATAAAATGATACAATCATGTAACTACATATTGCAGTGACTACCACCATAAAATCATCAGTTGCTGTAAACCCGCAAGATTTCACAGAGTTCCTACAGGGTTACATCAAAATACAACTGCTGAAGCACCACATCTACAAGCTACAATTTGCTTTCTGTTACATTTATGATAGCAAATCATGATAGAAATTTTGGGGGTTTGTGATAAACTGTGCAAGCTAGGGGAAGAAAGTATGAAGGCTTATTAGAAGATCTGAACCTCTGCTGATTTAACATGGAAAAGACACGTCGTAGCATTCTCTCCATTTTGTAGAATATCCACTCTTGAAAATCGTAATTCACAGAAGGCTTGCTGTGCTCCTATGCCAGGCAGGGAGCTAGCAGAGCACAGATGAGCTTCTTCAGAAAGATATCTACATGTAAATTCCTAGATACACATGAGGAAACCTAGAACATTTTCCCCAAGTGGAAAAAAATTATTGTTCCTAATGGCTAGTGCTTTTCTGTGAAACCATAACATCCCTTCCTGTCCCTGAACATTCAACACATTTCTCTCAGTTGGGAGAACTGTATAGTCACAAGGAATAACAGCAACTTCATATAAAATAATTCTCTGACAGAAGGCTCCATTTTAGAAAATGGACTTCCTGACGGCTTATTTGACTAGCATGTGCTAAAAGCAACTGCACAGTAAGGTCAAGCACAATATTGACAACCTCATCTACAGTACAGAGACACATGCACAGTCTGTGTCTTCAGCAAGGCTTCTGAAAACATACTGCCAAAACTATTGTGAAAAGTCTGCAGGCTTCATAAATTTGCTTTAGATTTGCAGATATTTCTCAGATCATTAACAGAGGCTCCAGCCAGCAAGGCTTGGACCCATTTTTTCAGATCACCAGGGAAATTATTTTTCATACGAGAGCAAGACAGTTCCTCAGCTAGCATAAGTTATTACAATGCATGACAGTCTGGGTACATGCAGTGTATCCACTGTACTATGGATATGATATAATTACAACAGATAGAAAGCACACTTCCTGCTTTATCAGGCCTTCTTTGCATGCACTATAATGATTTTACTTAGATACCCTACATAGGATTGAGGCCGCTAAACAGTCATCTGTTGTATTTGGACACTTTTTATCTTGCTCTTCACAGAGTTAGTGAATCAATATCTGAGAGCACAACCTTTTAATTTGCCTATTAATTCTGAACATTTTTACAGTGAAGAATCCTCATCCACAAAAAAGGCCAAGGCATCTGAAGCTTCTGGATGATAAGAGTTGTGGAGACATCTGCAGATATTGCTGGTGGAATGAATTGGGGTCATGAAGATCCAGATGATGCACAGATGCACTGGCATCATCTTTGGCACATCTAAGTCTCTTCTATCCATGGTGTGCACTGAAGATGTGCTGCAGCTGGTGCACGTGGAACTGGAGATCACCTGTGTGTCGCTGATGCTTGCTGAGAGACTTAGCTATTTTAGCTCTCAAATGCAAACACTCTGATGATCTGAGAAATGAGATGAAGACTGAACATAAAATTAGCATCACAGTGACAAAGGAACACTTCAAAAATATTTCAGAAGTCACTGAAGTTGCTAATTTGTGCTAACATACCTCCTTTTACTATTCTACTGGAAAAAAATACATGATTAATATTTGTAAGCTCATATTCGATTGGGAAAAGAGAAGTATGAGCTATCAGCTTGGTATTTATATGTCATAGCTGATAGATCCGAGTGAAATATGCATATGACAACGTTGTATTTTCCTTGTTCTTCTTGAAAGTGTATTTTGTCCACATACAGTACACCCCTGCTATTTATCATCTTTGCAGGCAGTTCTTTATTTCTTGCCCTCTCACTCACTCTTCCTCCATCATCATTGCTACATATTTCTGAAAATTTATACAAACAGCATCCAGTGTATGGTTTTCTACTGAAGATGAGTGACTCTACTGAAAGTCTAATAGAATATAGGAAGTTCAAAGCAAAGCCTTTCTACACTGTTACCTAATGACAAGGTTCAGTCACAACCTTTTCTGTGCATCAATCTTCATCCTTTAGAAGTCCCACCAAAGTCACTTAGGACTTCATATGAAAGCAAGACGCTATCAATCCAAGGGAAGAAATGGGAAAAGGAACATATTTCTGAAGCTTAGTCCATCACCATTCTCAATGGAAATAACTGTCAAATCTGACTAAACTGGGGGAGCCGTTTTTACTGTGGGAACAGGCAGCGCATGACAGATGGCAAGGTATAAGAGCATCTTTTAGTGAGAGACAGTGTCTGAGTATGGACAGATTCTGCGACTGAATGTGTTGTGAGGAACTGCCAGATTGAGCAGTCAGCTTGAGGGAAGTGTGATGTGTTTTGCCTGCTGAAAGGGTCTAATTGCCTTTTTTTTATTTTTCTTTTTCTTTTTTTTGGTACGTATTTCAGCCCAATCAAAGATCCAAAGTGTTACGTGGGATTAGTAAGAATATTCTGAATAGCTGATCCACCATGGAAAATTCTGGGTCTGTAAACTATTTAACTGCTACCGAAAAATTATTACGCTTCCCAGGTGATAAAACATACTTATCAGCATCAATGAAGCTGTATCGATTTAACACAAGGGAACACGTGGATTTTTTTACTTGGGAATCAATGACTGGGTTTTGATTTCTTATCAGTTAACAGCACAGAGCCCCCATCAATAGGAGATGATTACAGCTGCAAAGAGTACATCATATTCACTATCAAGTGTCATTAATCCTTTAAATCTTCAAAATGTAAAGAGGTCAATATTTTTGTTTAAAAATTTATATCTATATGAATAGCAAGTGACCTCTAGGTCACATATTTCCTTTCAGTGAATGGCCAGAGAGATTATGGCCTCTGCTTTACGTTGAGGCTTCATTTTATTCAGATGGTCATCATCTTCCAAAGAAAGCAGCTTTTGCAAGTTATGATTACACTTGTATCTACATCACTGCAGTGAAAGAATCTTCTCCTCATACTACACAGTTGACAAGCCTTTGTGAAAGGAATTGGTGATGGATTCACAGAAATAATGTATCCCTTGTCCTCACAGCCCTTACCAAGCTATGCCAAACCTTGCTACCCTGTGACTAAATCAGAACATAGCTGAAGCACCCAGCAGCAGGAAATTTATTTTCAATGGAAGGATGGACACTAAGCATAACTCATGAAATATAAATCTATAGTTCATTACAGTCTTTACTTAGCCTCTTTTTTCAAAGCATCATCTGTGAGAGCGCTCAACAGAAAGGTTGCACTCTTAATCATTTTCACAAGCTGCACGTGTAGTCAGAACTGAAGCTGTTCATGAGAGTGGCAACAATTTTGCCCACATCCTCTAAGGCGTGTATCTAAAATATACCTCAATTTATATAAAACTTGAGTAACCAGGTTAACTGCACACCCTTTTTCTATCTCTGGTTTGCATTCTGGGATTAAAAGTTGATGCCATTCTAGCAAATATGCCTCTTCTATTGAGTTCAAAATTGCCAGCATTTCTCCCCATAGTACTGGTTTGTCAGAATTCCCAGTAATATCAGAGGAATTTTGACTAAACAAAGACTACAGGCCATGTAGAAATTTACAGAAATTTGGCCACTCTCCATTTCCTACAGCATTTACAAAGTATTTTGTTAAATGATATGTTTTCTGATTCTTAATTAAATGATTTGCTATTTTTTCAGTTTTAAACATTCAGCCTCAATGAATAATTTTTTTGTATATGTGATACATATTTTTTGTGAAATTCGGACAATAAATTATAGATCTCTTAATAAATACACTTTGCATGCACCTCTCCCTCTCAAAACGTTACACACTGAAAAAAAGATTAATTCACACCGAGTGGATTGCTAGTAAAAGAAAATACATTATCAGAGCAACAGAACTGACTATCCCTATTTTGTCTTAGAAAATGTATAAAAGTTTTCCATACACATATACTTGGAGTTGCCAACACCATTTCACACTGACATAGTCAAATAACAGTGTCAGAATAGTCCAATTGGTGTATATCACCACAGGCCTCACCATTTTTCTCTACCTTTACCTTTTTTTTATTTTCTTACAAGAGTCTAGTACTAATGGAGGAAGTCAGACAACCCCAATTTTTCGCACATCCTTCACATTATTCAAATAGATTTTCTTCTCCCATGGTTGCCCTTGTTAATTGTTCTTTACCTATGCTATTAACAGTGCAAAAGACTGCTTTAATTTGCTCATCCTTACTATCTTTCATAAGACGCCCACAGGGTCCTGTAAGACATGCCTTCCAGAGAGCATCTCTGGCCAACCCAGCAGGCTGAGATTCTAATACCTGCAATGTAGCTTTACAGTAGGTGATCTACATAAAATATTAGGCTATAGATCAACACTGGTTCTTACTGAAATGTTTGGGTTAACATGAAGATGTAATGTGTAGAGGTCAGAAGTCTGTTTAAGGCATAACATCATCTTCATTATATAGGTTTTCACCTGTTAAGAGAGGAAAGGTCTTTATCTAAGAACTGCTCAACAGAACTTAAAGTTGGAATCTACCCTTAAAATACAACTAATTTTAGATCTAAATTGAATCAAAACAGTAGTCATCAAATATGGAACGAAAGAAAAACAAACAGATGATGTAATCATAGAACCATAAAATACCAGGTTGGAAGAGACCTCAAGGATCATCTGGTCCAACCTTTCTTGGCAAAAGCATGGTCTAGACAAGATGGCCCAGCACCCTGTCCAGCTGAATCTTATAAGTGTCCAATCAATCAAAGGTAAATTACTTAAGTCATATAAATACACACATTCTCAATTAGTGGGCCACTTAGTGATATCCAAGAAAAAAGCCTCATCAGCAATAAAAAGACTGCAGCATCCCACCTGATGTAAGGACAAAGTACAGTCTTTTCATTTTCTTTAATTAAAAGAAAAAAAATTAATCCTTTGATTTTGTCCTGACAAGCATTATTTCCTGATCACATTCCTCAAAACTACAGCGACTCCAGCTACAACTTAAAAAAAGTAGAACCCCTCTTATTAAACCTAATTAAGCAGTTCCCTACCCTGTACAACTCCCATATCAGTAGAGTTCCCACATCTGTTCCTTCTCATTAGCTCCATATAGCAATTTTATCTTCTCAGTTGTCACCAGATTCTTCATCTCCTCTCACCTTTCAAGGCTGGTTGGGGAGAAGTCATAGGCTCTTCACCCACTCGCCCTCTTTTTGGTCCACATCATAAAGGAGAGAGGAAATGAGCAGGCGAGGTGCTTTTCACCTCAAATGGAGAGACAGACAGAAGGACTGGAGGAAAAGAGAAAGAAAGAGAACTCCCTAATGACAGGAATTAAAGAAAGAAACTTTTTTGCCTCCCACAGCAGCAGTTATGAGTTGTTCATTGGGTGTGTCAGATGGGACAATCAGCCTTTCAGGAAGGGTTTTCATCCTGGAAGCACACGTTACTTTGCCCACCTACACGCTTTTAAAATGCATAATTTGTCATTCTGAAACCTGGCACATAACTGAGCACTGGTAATGCCTCACTTGTCAGCCTCAATCTTCTCACAGCAAAAGGAAAAGAGAGGGAAGAAAAAAACCCAACATATAAAACAAAGATACCAGCTACATCTTAGCAAATGTGCTGAAGTTATTTAAGACATTATACACAAATAGAGAAGAAATATCTCAAGTTGTTACTCATTAGTACCAATAAATGTGTTATTTGGTTTTATTTTCCGGATAACCTGAGGTGAAATCTGCATAATAGAGGGCTAATTGACAGAGGTGTGGCTCAGAGAGGAGCTTGCTGAAGAGGCTAAATGTCATTGACGCAGCTGTTCAGAGCAGACATCTGCAATTGAGCGCTTCATGTTTGCCCTGAGGGTCTGCTTTTGCTTTCTCACTCTCCCTAAAGCTCAGGCAGAAGTCAGCAGGGATCCAGGGCATGCCCAAAGCACAGGAACTGTAAGAGGCAGCATGCCCCTGAGAAAGTTCACGTAAGGATTTCAGAGGAGACCGAGTAGCTGCAGAAGAGAAGACGTGGGTGACCTGAGCTGGGAAGACATCTCTGAGAATTCATGTTTTCTGGTTATAAGATACAGTTCTGCCTTGCTTAAGGGACAGGACCCACCGTCTCTTTCAGTAAGGTAGAGTTGTCCTGCAGAACTGGGGGGACATTTGTAGTGAAAAGCAAGCTGACAGTGCACACAAGAGGATCCTCCTGAACCCAGGGTGCTAATCCTACCTAAAGAGAACACAGCAAGAACAGAAAGAGCACAGAAGATCATTTGAGTCCTGAGAGAATAAGTGAGGAGGCAACTGTGCTTCAAGTGTCCCTTCCACCTGCCTCAAAGGAGTGCCTTCTTGCTACCCTGCTGTCTTGCTCAGTGTAAGCCACAGCTTTGGCTTTATCTCCTAGGACTTCAGGGTTTCAAACAGTCAGAAGATGCATGCTTTAGCTTTTGCATCCAGGTTACGTTACCAAAAATATCAGCAGTGGGGAGAGGAAGAGTTGCTCTCACCGACGCTGAGGCTCTGACAGGGAGGAGGGCAAAGCTGGATCCCTACCCATAACGGGCAAGTGGCTGAATGGATCTGTCAAACACTGCCCTCTGGTAGCCCTCTGTTAAGTTACAGAAAAATATCTATTAAATTATATACTACTTTATCAAAAGACAGCAAAATTCTTCTTCTGAATATAAAAAGAATTCATTATAATGTCACTTACTGTAGATTCCTTTTTTCTTTTTTGTAACAGACATGAAAATGAAACAAAAATGCTAATTTAATGTACTTTTCTTCACAATACTTTATAATTAAAAATTGCAAATGTGATATAATTTGTCACAAATTGCACTGTAAATGCTTTAAAATTAAATAATGACTGCTAAATGTAATATGATTACATACATTTCTCATCTACTAAATTTATACCACATTTCTTAAGCATCTATCCTCTTATACTAACATAGAACTACCTATGTTTACCCAAATCACTAACCCAAATCACTGGTTTGAAATCATTAACTCAAGTAAAAACAAATATTGGACATTGGAATAAAGATTTCAAAGGGCACAAGTGATTCAGAAGCCAATGTGTTATTATCAGCATTTAAACCCAGAACTTCAACCAGACATTTCCCTTCCTAATTGAAATATCTTTGTGAAAAGGGCATACAGATAAGAGAAGCAATATTCCCTTTGCAAAACACTTGGAAGTCTATATTACAATAGGAGAGTACCACTAACAAAATTCAAATTTTACTGGGTACAAAGCAGATGTTCAGGTAATCACAAAATAGGCCTTGCAAACTTAAAATGAATGTAGACAATCATAGCAAGAGGAATCACAGCCATTACACGTGTTGCTGTATAAACCATGGCACAATATATCCCCCATGTCTTAAATGAGCTGCTGAAAATACAGACCCCTATTTCATGAGTAATCTATTGCATTTTAATAGCAGTTAATTTTCTACATTATATGCAACTGTATGAAAACTAATCTGACTTTTTTCTGTGTTTATGAATCAGATTGCCAATTCTGTCAACACCCACTGAAAATTTTGCAAAAGATCTTACAAATTTTTGAGGTTCATTCAAAGCTCATCTTCACTGGAATATATGTGTAAAAATAACAGAAAAAAATAGAAGAAAAGAGTTCATCTGATACAGTCCCTTGCTAACAAGATTATTCAAAATGGACCTTTCTGCTTGCTTTTATACAGTACCGTAATATAAAATGACAAGCTGTAAACACAATCCCTGTACGCAGCGTGCATGTCTATCCCCCCTGACACCAGACAGGCTGTCACAAGGCATAGGGCAGAGAGGGTCTCTTTTGCTCGTGCAGAAGTTGGCTTATGAATGAGCAAACCATCTAAATGCATGTACAACAGTAAACCTGTGCATATGTATGGTCTATGAAACACCATAAACACATACTGAATCTTGATTGTCTCCCTAGTTTAGTAATGTCCGTAACGCAAACCACTTGGAGGTTATCATATACAAATGGCTAATTTGAGCACTTTGGCTTTGACTTTGGTGGTGGAATTTTTCTTGTTTTGGTGGAATACTCCCGGTAAAGAAAAGCAGCCATACACTCCAGTACAATAGTAAATACATAATTTTTAATATTTGAATAGTGCTGTTGGGACTCCTCACTGATTAAACTTAGCAGTTTGATACCTCATCATTTTGGATCCTGATCTATCACAGAGGCTTTACGCTGATGTCAAGAATGCTAACATAGATTCAGCACTTTTATGCTTTGTATTCTTAGAAAAATGTTTGATTTTACATTCCCTTGTAAAAAGATAGGTGCAGAGACTACTGTTTAGTGCATCTACCTTACAAATAGATTTACTAAGGCAGCAAAAATGAGCTTACTAATGTTTTGGTTTTACAACTTTCATCAGAACATTATTGCATAAATAACAAAATGTAATGCTGAACAGTCTGCCAGAATCAAAAGGAAAACAAATCGATAGCAAGTAAATTAATTACCTCCTCATGCATGTATATACATGTAAATAAATGCATACTGTTTATGCTGCTCTAAAGATCAATAACAAATTTAGCACACTTGAATTGTGGATTATGTATGTAATAATAGCACTGTCAATGGGAAATAATTGATCATATCTATAGACATTGAAATCCAAGGACAAACGTCCTTGGATTTCAAAACGTCACAGAAAGATAAGGGCATCCTGAGGTCTATTCTGGCCTGCATATAAGTCAAATAAAATATCAAAAATAATACTCTCAATGTACTACATATAGCACTGTGAGTCCAGAAAAGTTGGAGCAATTTAAATACAAGCACTATTAAAGTTACCCTTTCAAAGAAAAGAAGTAAAAAAGAGACGTAAAATTTCTGTAAATCATGGATGACCATATAGGTTAAATGTTAACCCTGTCAATCCCTAATAATCATTATAGCTGGATTTAGACCAGGCCTTTAGACCAGGTTTCAAAGTTATCCTGCACCCTTCCTTCCACTGCTTCCCTCCCTACATTGCCATGTCATTTGATTATTGAGTGCTGAGAATGCCAGCACACCCTGCTACTCCCCTTCCAAGGAGCCATGGCATTTAACTCTTCCACCTAATCACTCCCTCTTATGTCATTAAATTGCATATTTATTTTGTTATAAATCTAGCATGCTTTCTACCTCCTCATTTTATCTCTGACTTCATTGCAGAAATTCAAGTACTACTGCCTCCGTACAGCTTAACAGAAACTCAAGTACAATCTAGGAACAAAGGAGTACCTATCCAATCTCATGTTGCTGCAAGCAATGACAGCTGTATAAAACCCTATCCTGGATGTGGTGAACTCGCTGTACAAAGAAGGGAAAAGTCCAGGGCAGAGCCCAAAAGACTCTGCTTAGGGTCCCCAGTTCCCTGCTTGAGGGGGAGAGGAGAATCTGGGCCTGTCTAGTTCCTGCCCTAGAGGACTTCCCCAGCCTAGATAACCTGCAACACGCTACACCTACTGCCCACTACCAGCACTGCTGTCCCTCATGTCAGGCATGAAGAAGCTTTATTTATTCATATTGTTGTGCCGGTAGCTTTGTTGATCAGTCTTACCCATCACCCTAAGCGAACCTGTGACTTTTCTAAGCTGTTGGGTGATCCCCCAGATGTCCATCTTCATCCAAATCCTGCCAGCAAGTGCAGCTAAAGAAAAAACCCAAATATCCACAGAGGCTTGCTATAACTCTGCTAATACCCGTCTCTTCACTTTCACCAACAATGGATGCATTCTGCAGTGTATTCCAGAGTTTTCACTTACTCATTGAATGCTTTTGTGAATGGCATGTAAAAGCACAAGTATGAAGCAGGAGAAGTTTCATAATGAGTGTTTCAAATATAACCTCTCCTCCTTATCATGGACTTTAAAAAAAAATCTAACAGTTATTCATCATATAACCAATTACTTTATAATGAGCTGTTACAGCAAACAGAGTGAGCATATCATGGTCACAACTGCTCAGAGTCAGAAGGTGAGACACTGCTGCACTTTGCATTTGCTATAATGCAGAAAAAGAAGATCTACAGCAATTTGTCCTCATAGTTAAAAATATGCTGCTGTCTGCAAGGTCATAACTGGATAAATAAAGATATAACCAGTCCAAACTGTAATACTGGAAGGAATGATTCCCTCTCATAGCTCACCTAAGGAAAACTACAGAAAATTAAGGTAAGTTTCTTAACTTTCTTCACAGTATCTCTATAGGCCATTATCTTTGAAAAGAACACTTAACCAACTAATGTATCTTCATGTATTATGAGGTGAAAACTAGGCAGCTCTGAAAAATAAACTTATAAATACCATTCCAAAAGCCTAAGTTTGAGGAAAAGTTAGCAATCCTACATCTACCAGAATAACAGTTTTCATTCAAGAGTTTAATGGCAATAGTCTGTGTAGTATTTGAAAGACAGAGCAAGTTTCAAAAGCAGGTATGTATCTGGACCAAGGCAGATGTCTTTGACATAAGCTCTCTAATGCATAGGCTACATTTTCATTTCTCATACAATTCCTAATTATTATGTCTTGTAGTTTAATGTAGTGTTTAGTGTCATAGGCTAGGACAGTACTTTGCACTCTACAGATCAAAGAAAAAGACTACCTGCTCTAAACATGACAGTCATCAGACGTTTCCTGAAATATTGTCATTGTTTAACCCAGCAGGCAGCCAAACACCACGCAGCCGCATGCCCACTCTCCCCACCCCCCAGTGGGATGGGGGAGAGAATCAGGGCAGGAAACTAAAATTCATGGGTTGAGATAAAAACAGTTTAATAGGACAGCAAACGAAGAGAAAATAACAACAACAATAATGATAAAAAAATATACAAAACAAGTGATGCACAATGCAATTGCTCACCACATGCTGACTGATGCCCAGCCCATTCCTGAGCAGCAATTGCCAATTCCAGCCCCCCGGTCAACCCCCATTTATATACTGAGCATGACGTCTACGGTATGGAATATTCCTGTGGGCAGCTTGGGTCAGTTGTCCTGTCTATGCTCCCTGTCAGCTTCCATGGGACGCTGAAAAAGTCCTTGACTGCTTAGCAACAACTGAAAACACTGTTGTGTTATCAACATTATTCTCATCCTAAATCTAAAACATAGCACTATATCAGCTGCTAGTAAGAATGTTAACTCTATCCCAGCCGAAACCAGGACAAATGTCTGAGCTGATTACAGAAGGGCTATTGTTTCCTGCACCACAGATACATGACACTTTGTTATTTCAGTTGTGCCTTGAGTAGAAAACTTTCTTACCAAACTGCTCTAAAAAAAGGCAGCACTTGCTAACAAGTAATTTCAATGACGCGTTGTTTCTCATAGCAGAAAGAAGACCACCATCACATCTCAAGTGTTATTTGACACCTCCTGGGTGAAATTTGTAATTGGACATTAATATTAGCCTCATATTACAGAGTTTACCTTTCAGAAGCCAAGACAGATAATGTGACAAACCAGTAAATATATCAGCACCGTGCATAAAACATCCATAGATATCACGGTACCTTGAAGTATCCAGCAGATTAGTATAGCCCCTCGAGTACCTCACTTTATTCAAAGAGAATCTTAACATTCAGCAAATACATTCAATATGAATGTCCATGAGCAATCTGGCTAACCAAAGGAGTGTTCCCATGAGTACATCGAATCGCTGCAAATGACCTATTCCTAAATAGCCCTTTTTTTGGTTTCACTCTGTAACTAAGAAGGGAACTTATTGTTCTAGTTTTATCACAATTTTTTTTCTTCTTTTTTGGAGATGCTGTAATATTTTGCACTGATATTACAAGTAGATTTTTCTTTAGATGGAAATCAAACCTAGAATATTTTAATGGCACTATAAAACAAGAGAGGGAGTAATCTTAAATTTTTTTTAAACATTCCACAAGAAAATTATCTATGGAAGATTCCAATTTAAAATGGAGACATTTTATTTATTTAGTATATCGGAATTATTTCTACTAACTTTCATTTGTTTATCTTTCATTCTTTTTTATAATGCAGCCTCTAAAAAAAAAGATGGTTAGGTAGGAAACTACCATAATACCATCTTCATCCTAATGAAAGCCTACTGTGCCTTCAAACCCTCATGATGTTTTGCTCAGATGCACGTTAAGTAATTTGAGGTAAAAAGTCAAGTAAGTAAGGTAATAATCAGCTATACTTAAACAATGTGCAAGAATGGTTGGGTTAATGTATTAATGATCAAAAAGTGTTTCTACTAAGCATTTATGAGTGATATATCATGTAATACACTCATCCAGCAATTCTGCATGGGAAATTCCTCTTTGATTTCCAAATCCCGTTCAAGTTTACATTCACTTTAATGATTTCATCACTTTCCCTTTTCATAATGATTTCTCTGCACATTTGTGAAGGAGCATATCATCACCCTAATTGTCCTAACATCTCATCAAATTTATTGTTGAATTCATAACAATGATGAACCGTTTCAGCCAGATGATCATTGTCTCATGTCTTCAGCTAAATCACTGGCAGTCCTAGTCTGTGGGTTATGCAGGCTGTGTAAAACAGTGACCTTCTCTTGGAAAATAGCTTCCTAATTATCTCTGTGCCAGCATGTCCCAAGGCATCAGCATGGACAGATGATTTGCTTGTTCTGTCAGTTTATCAATCTGAAGGGATGGATACAGATCAGTTGTTACTACACTACTTTGACTTTATATTTCCAACATTGGTTTTGGAGGAGCATTAGTCCAATAACTTCTTTAAAGAAAGAGAAACATAGCTTTTCTTCTGTTTCAGAATAGAGATCACATTTAGCCAAATAATCTGTTTTAATACTTTAAAGATAACGGGGCAGGAAACAAATGAGTGGAGTAAAAATAAAACCCCAAAGAACTAGGGTGGGGATAGGCATACCACAAGTAGGTGGGTTTGGGTTGGGTTTTGGAGGGGGTTAGTGAGGGTGGGGGTTGATTTTTTGTTTTGGGTTGAGGGGAGTGCTTTTTATTGACTTTTCAATATACATGATGTATTTATATTCCATCTTAAATTTTGCAAGGCATATTTGCAATGGTATAATGGAGCAGTTAGAAGAGACTGTAAGTATAAAAAAGAAAATTAGAGAAGGCTGGAAGAAGCATAAAAAGGACAAAAGAAGGGTAAAACCCCCATGCAGAACATGGTTATTAAGAAAACATAGGAAGGATTCAGGGTGAAAAACTAGCGTTCACTGACAAAACGATAACAGCCAAATTTCCAATTATTAAATCAAGTTAAATTCCCTCTTAGTGCTGCAAAACCAGCTTGGATTCCTCTGGAATGAGTTATTATAAATGCCTGAAGAACATAGCAAAAGGATAGTAACTATCATCGAAGCACGATGTGTCCTGAGCTTCTTTCTAATCGATTAAGCACACCCAGAAGTGTGCAAGAAGGAGAGCCTGTTTGTTCTGGTCTGCACAGATTATGAGAAGTGCAAAACTGCAGAGCAGAAAGTTCTTTGTCAGATCTGCTTACAGCTGTTGGTCTCCTTCTCCATAAAAACACAGGGCTTTGCACATGAAAAAAGCTGGGAAGAGGGAAACCTGATAGTGACTCCACATACTCCCTCCTCCTTTAAACTCCCTGAATGCAGGAGTGTGCTGGATCAGTTGCAAGCAGCTTCCACCAAAGGTGAGAGAGCCTGCAACAGCACTTTCGGTATGTTCTGCCTGCAGCATAAAACCTGCCTTTGGGGAGGATTTTAGAGGCTGTAGAAGCCTAGCAAGAGTGTAGACTTTTCTTCAGGAAAGCACTTGAGCATATACAAACTCTTACTGAATTCAGCAGTACCTAAGCTTGTGCTGAGCCATTAATGAGTTGGGTGGGGTTCAGAATGTGCTCAAAATTAAGAATGTGGCTTAAGCATATCACTGAAACAAGTCCTTAATTGTTGTGAAAAGTTTTTGTTTAGTTTGGTGCCTCTCTGCACTCAAGTAGTTTTCAAACTATGGAAATACGCTGCAATGAATAATCCTATCTACATTCAAAAATACCAACAATCCCTAAAATATGTTTACTCTGAATATTAAAGGATTTCATAGTAACAGATTTTAAAAGAAATGTGCATGAATTATTTATTTCTGTTATTAAAGTATTTATAAACTACTGGAGACACCCACCTAAGCAATAAGCATTCTGTATGTAAATAATTTACATTTTAGAAATTGTTACAAAATGTGGGATGACTTGTTTATGTAAAACTTGATGGGGGATCATTGTTAGGGTGGCATAACTGAAAGCCATTACCTACACAGGGAACACAGCTGTTTAGCAAGTTCCATATACTTACAAGCGAGAAAAAGTTCAAATATTAATGTTCCCATAACAAAAAGTAACCCAGGTTTTGTTTATATACCTGTCTGCATACACGTAAGAATGCACATATGTATCTATAAACACATACCTGTGTATAAGTGTGCAGGGAGGCTGATTTGCCTGTTAGCCCATTTTGACATGATTGATAATTCTGAATCACTGTTAATATTGTCCTCCTTGATACAAAACTTACTTGGATATTGAATCTCTTGCCTGCTTTTTCCTTTAACTTTCAAAACATATCCCTCCAGAATCCCTTCAGGATATACTTTTGAACCTCCTCTTTAAACATGGAAAGAACTTCAAAGTTCTGTTAGTAATTTACGTATAGCGTGATGGACTGGGGTCAGTTCACAACTGAATTCCCAAGGCAAGAAAATTAGATGATGGAAAAGACAATTTAATATAAAACACCTCCTTGCTCAAAAGTTCACACAGAGGCAGGTCCTGCATGCCTTCTTTATGCAGGCAGTCCCCTTTGAAACCAGAGCCCTCATTGCCTTGTGGTTTTTGTAGTCATTCACACCAAGGTGGATAAATGTTAAAGACTCCAGACCTCTAACCTAGCAGCAATTTATCATACTGCATTCACTGAAGCTCCAATCAGGCATGGTTCAATGGAGACGGATTCTAGTTATATTAAACAGCAGTGTAAGAGTAGCCCCAATGCTCAGCTGGCCAGCTGCCTGTGCAGGGGACCTCTCCATTTGGGTCCAGGCTGATGCAGTAGCTGATGCGCTACAGGGAGGGCTGCGCATACCGGAGCCTGTATATCCACCCTGCACCTCTAGCTTAACCACTTAATCCTGTCGGCCCTTGCAGCCAAACCACATGACAGACCAGTGAGAGATCAAGACAGAATGGTCTCCTTAGCAAACAGTCCTGTTGCTGTCCAAGGCAAGTGCAGAAGAGACTTGCAGGCACAGTGAATTCAGGCTGTCGATAAAGACAATGTGGTTCTCTGTAAATCTCCCATCCACTGGTCACTGCTGCAATCAGACATCTCAGGCAAGTGTAGGTTTTGTCCATGCATAAAGAAGGGCATCAAGATTTTCTTTTGTTAAACCTTTTGGTTTTGCACTTCAAAACCTAAAACCAGCTTTTTTGTATGGCACATTTCTGGATTAAACTTGATGCAGGATGTAATGGCTGATTCATCTTGCTCAAAATCCTATACTGATCAAAATGTAATATTCAGGAGTACTCGCCTCTGCAACCACCTTTGTCTTCCCCGAAAATATTTTTTTGAGCTATACAAAATTGTTATTCAAACTTTTAATTACATTCCTAAACCTATACTATGACATCTGAATCAGCTTGACAGAGCTGAAAATCAGGCTACCTATTTAAAGTGTTAGATATATTATTTATCTTCAAAATTTTAACCTCTTTCTTCTTTCCTACCTTTTGTTTTTAAGTATTCCACCCACCAGCATTTTGACTCTTTTTCTGTCTATGTTTTTTAAACACCCAGCCAGTATTAATACCAAAGAATAACACCAACCGGAATTCACAAGCCAGTGAATTGGCCAAGTAAAATAAAAGATACTAAAAATGAAGGCAAATAAGCATGTATGTGTACTTGCCTATACACAGTAGCTGTTGTCCGCTGGAAAATTTGGCACAAAGGGCCTGATTCTGTCCAATAGAAAGTCTTGTTACTGGTAATTTTCTTGAATTATCAAGATGATCATCAATGATGATTTGCTAATGATAATCATATTTTTTAAAAACAAATTATGCTGGATCTAAATAGTGATTTAATGACATAAACCTCCATATTAATGCTGTAATTACTTCTTTCTCTGTGTGCTGATAAGCAGATATTCATCATGGGATGCTCACAACAGCATGTCAGCCTCTCATGCCATAAAACAAGCCATGGAAATACCAACATATAAAAGAACCTTAAAGAGAGAATTATTAAAAGTCATCCATAAATTTCATGGCTTTTCTGAGCTTAAGACCGATCCTCTTACATTAACATATTTTCCTCTGATCTGCATTGCTTTTAACTGGAAGTGTCTCCAGCTTATTATTCAAAAGAGATATTTGTGAGGAGTATAGAACGGGAAGCACAATTAGAAAACAGCTGCTGTTTAGCATTTGCCATAAAACTTCAAGATTCCTAGTAGGTGTTCTTTAGAAAAAGTCAATTAGTAATTTAGAGCAGAACAGAGCTCATCACAATTTCTGTTCTCAGTAGCACCAGGGGAGTTCTCCTTTGATTAGAATACTTGCAGTGGGGGCTTCCTTTGTATCCTTCATAATGGAGTTTACGTTATAAAGGCATCTTTTTTAAAACACTACAAAACTCAGAACACCGATAGACAGCTCTGTGTCTCTCATCTTTATCTCAAAGGACACGGATAAAGTCTGTTGTCAAATTAGTCAGCGAGGAGGGAGGATAATCCCTAGCAGAGAGGCTGTTAGGCAGATCAAGGATGAAAGAGTGTCTAAACACAGGGCTCACCTATGTAATTAATTGCACTCATGCAGAAGCGCTGAACTACTACCGCAGTCCCTCCAGCCTCGGATATTGATCTCCAGGAAACAAACTATATCCTATCTGGCAATTGCCCAGAGATTACTTCTTAACAGCTCAGCTGGGCATCCAGGGGAGCGGAGAAGCACAGCGAGTATATTCTGAATAGATCCACAGTCACTGCAAAGTGCAGCCCCCGCTGGGTCCACTGGTGCCAAACTCGATCCTATTGCAAGGGCTAGGATCAGTTGCAAAGGGCTGCCACTTGCTTTCAGGTAGGATGTATTTGAAGGCATTAGCCATACCCTGTGTACTGCTCCCACTTTGCCAGGAGAAATCAAAGATTAAAAGTCTCTGATCACGCACCGTTGCTTGAGCAGCAGAGTATAGCAATGCAACAACGTGAAATCTGACCTATATAGGCTCTGTATTAACAGAATAAACAAGAGAAGCAGGCTTGTAGGCAAAAGATACTAGGCAGACTGCGCTCCACATTAGAGGCTGCTAGAAAACAATACTGATTACAAATATTAAGAAATCAATCATATTATACTAATCAATTAAATGGGCTACTTCAGTATGTTTCACAGATTGGACATTGTTTCACTTGTACTGATAGGAGTACAGTCAGAGATGCTGTTTTAATTTCTGTCTGCTTTAAGCAACTTTTTAACTATGTACCAAGGTATGACGTATTATATCTAACATGCACTAAAGCAGTGACAGCATGCATTCATATTCAGAGTATTTGTAACATCACACAGCACAAGCCATGCCAGTTTTTGAGATACTTGAATTCACCACAGCTGGTCTCACCAAACCATTCCTGACTGCAAGCTGTGATCTAAATCTTCCCGTGGTTTCCTGTTGCAGCTTTACATTCAAGCTGATGAACAGCGATGCAGAACAGGACTGAGAGGTGCTCTGCAAAGTTTAGAGGCTGCCCTACACTTAGGGCCACCATTTGCAGAGGACCCTCACCACCCCTCTGGCTGCCTTTCCCAAGTGTTGGACACAGCGAGGATGGCTCTGCTGGTGCCTGCAGAAGAGATGGTGTGCTCAGCACTATAGGCAGAGACCAGCCTCCTCCACAAATGCCTTACACCCCCTCATCGTTCTTCTGCAGTGTCAATTATAAGGCCTTGAATAGTTCCTGGAAGGGACGAGAGGAGTCATTTTAAGCTAGCTACTTCTCTTTGTCTTAGCAAAGACAGCAGAGGTTTGCTTTCGGCTCGTGATCATCTTCTTTGAGACACACACTGTCCCACTGAGCTTATTTCAGTGTTTTAGCATTTCCTGTTCAACCCATGTGAGACTGCAAGAGAAGATCATGAATGGACTTGGTGTGCAATTAAAAAACAGCTTCAATGCAATACAGAGAGTGTTTCTTTCCCAGGAGTTGTGTTACAGAGAATCTGACATGAACTTTTATTAGAGGGTTGGGGTTTTTTTTATAGAGATGGTGCTGAATCAATAATTTGCTGTTGAATATTTGGAGTGTGCTAGCGGGACTACTTCACTTGCAAATAAATTAATTTCCTAGCATATTTAAAAGGTGTATAGAATAAGGAATATCCTATGGATTTCTCATTTGTTAGCTGAGCAAGACACACATGAAAGTAGGAAGGTAAGTGAAAAAGAGACTGCTAAATACGAATGTTGTTCTTTTATTTATTTACTCAGCACTTACTATCTGTGCCTGTGATTTAATTTGCAAGGATATAATGGGGCATATATAAATTCTGACCAGCAGCTCTTCAGGAGATTGTCTAATATGAATTGATAATGTAAGGAGTTAATAATATCTGTCCACAGGATCGTTAAGGCATACTGAACCATGGTTGTTTTCCTTCATTTGTAGCCTGAAGCTCCAACCTATGTGAAACTTTTAAATGCTTAATTAGTGGTAATCAAGCATCAATACAGATCCAATCTAATTGAGGGGATGGGACAGCTCTTCAGCTTGGCAGCTACTGCCGGAGGCAGAAGAATGTGCTTCTCTTATATTCAGCAATCCATCTTTATTTTCTTGTATCAGAATTTTCTGTTATTTCTCTATAAGCTTTGCTAAACAAAATTGAGCACATCAAGTGTTATCAGCTGAATAAAGTAACAGTTTGATATTTTGAGAAACTGGGTATGAAGAGCTAGTAAGTTATCTTTATAAAAGAATGTCATAGAAAGCACTATATGTATTGTTGCATGAAAATGTAACCTTTCAAAGTGTTTCTATGTCACAGCTCAATGTCATTTTGCAAGACTTAACTCCTGCAGACTAAAAAGAACCATGTTAACATACTTCAGAAATGCATGAATGTGGAAAACAAGCTTGCCATGTTTTTTGATTTTCTCAGATTTAGGTTGCTTTCTAATATCTCCACTGTATTTTCTTCAGCCAAGATGTAACTCTGCTTGTGGAGGAAATCAAAAGCCAAATTAGAAGTATGCACAGGAGGAACTGTTTTCAGCTGCCTAAGTATCTTCTGCTCTTTTTATATGCATTGCCTTATATCCATAGTCAGAGAACACAGTAGCAGGAAGCCTAGCTTTTAATGAAAAGCAGCTGCATTATGACGAAAACTCTCCAGCACTTAATCCTGATGAGTTGTAATTTCTTCCTTTGTCATAGCTAGTGGACCTGTTTAAGATACAGAAGCTGAAACTGGTAGAACAAGCTGAAAAAATACATGCATCTTCAGGTAGAAATTGCCAACACAGAAGCAACCCAGCGAGATCTACAGCCGTGAAAAACACCATGAGTCTGAATGAAATCCTTGGAGTGTAACATGCTATAAATTTACCTCCAGTCACATAGCATATTCAAAAAATACTACATACATTATTCCAAAAAGTGTGTTTTCTTTATTTTCTAAAATAAATGGAAGATTTTTCTATCATGGTTCTTGCATTCAGAAACCCCATAACAATTTACCAGTTGAAAAATATTTACTAAACTACAGCTGGGGGCTACAGTAATTGCAGATTTCTTACAAAACAAAGAGAGATTTAAAGGGAATTACAGAGCATACTTTTAATAATTTAGAAACTTTATATACTCTGTCCAGAAAATAAAACACTGCTACTTAGTTTTTTGCACCAGTCAACAATTCCAGACAACATTTAATGATATTTTTTAAGTTCTTATCCTCATTGAAAACCTTTAAGACATACTAGAAATGCTTACAGAGAATGGCTTCATTTAACTGACCGTTTCAAAAATTTATTGCAGTAGTGCCACATGTGAAACTTCCAGTGATTAAGAAAGTTTTATGGAGGCATAACCAGAGAAAAATGGAACTGTGCGAGCTCTATTCATAAATACTGTCAGGATTGACAATCATTTCAAGACTGCTGGTTAAATAAAATCCCACTTTTCATAAAGACTACTATATTCTAGTAGTATTTATGACTCTCACTCAACACCCTTTCACTCATACAATTGTCAAATTCTTGAATTTCGGTTCTGCATAAAATCTTTTCCTTTCTCTATTCAAATATTCTTTGTTTTTTTTCTTTTTTTATTTTTATGGGGAGGGGTGGAGTGAGGGGGGAGGATTTGCAGAGGTTTTCTTTGCAACGATGGAAGAATCTCAGTAAGCTTTCCCCCACCTGAATGGAAAAGAAGAAAACCTGAAAGAATCATAGAATTGTTTAGGTTGGAAGAGACTTCTAAGATCATCAGCTCCAACCGTTAACCTAGCGCTGCCAACTCTACCACTAAGCCACGTCCCTCAGCACTAAATCTACATGTCTTTTAAACACCTCCAGGGATGGGAACTCAACCATTTCCCTGGGCAGCCTGTTCCAATGCTTGGCAATCCTTTCAGTTAAGAAATTTTTCCTAATATCCAATCTAAACCTACCCTGGCACAACTTGAGGCCACTTCCTCTTGTTCTATTGCTTGTTACTTGGGAGAAGAGACCAGTCCTCACCTCTCTACAACCTTCTTTCAGGTAGTTGTAGAGAGCGACGAGGTCTCCCCTGAGCCTCCTTTTCTTCAGGTTATACTACCCCAGTTCCCTCAGCCACTCCTCGTAAGACTTGTTCTCCAGACCCCTCAACAGCTTCATTGCCCTTCTCTGGACACATTCCAGAATCTCAGTGTCTTTCTTGTAGTGAGGGCCCAAAACTGAACACAGTATTTGAGGCGCGGCCTCACCAGTGCCAAGTACAGCAGGATGATCACTTCCCTAGTCCTGATAGCCACACAATTTCTGATACAAGCCCAGGTGCTATTGGCTGCCTTGGCCACCTGGGAACACTGCTGGTTTATATTCAGCTGGTTTCCGACCAACACCCCCGGGCCCTTTTCTGCTGGGCAGCTTTCCAGACACTCTTCCCCAAGCCTGTAGCACTGCATGGGGTTGTTGTGACCCAAGCGCAGGACCCAGCACTTGGCCTTGTTGAACCGCATACCACTGGTCTCGGCCCATCAACCCAGCCTGTCCAGATCCCTCTGTAGAGCCTTCCGACTCTCAAGCAGATCAACACTCTCGCCCAACTTCGTATCATCTGCAAACCTTCTGAAGGTGCACTCAACCCCCTTGTCCAGATCGTTGATAAAGATATTAAACAGAACAGGTGCCAGTACCGAGCCCTGGGGAACACCAGTTGTGACTGGCCGCCAACCGGATTTAACTCCATTCACCACAACTCTTCGGGCCCAGCCATCCAGCCATTTTTTTACCCAGAAAAGAGTATGCCCATCAAAACCACGAGTGCCAGTTTCTCCAGGAGAATGCTGTGGGAAACTGTGCCAAAGGCTTTACTAAAGTCCAGGTAGACAACATTCACAGCATTTCCCTCATCCTCTAAGCGGGTCACCTTGTCATAGAAGGAGACCAGGTTAGTTAAGCAGGACCTGCCTCTCATAAACCCATGCTGACTGGGCCTGATGAGAAGCTTGACTATTCCACATTGTAATTCTTTCAAGTGGTTAATAACAGTTTTATCTGCTTTCCTGTTTAAAAAACAATCAGACAAAGGAAAATCTTCCAAGAATCAGTCCAGAAGTACCAGAAGGTCTCTGGTTTGGAGACCATATTATATGTTATAGTATAACATATAGTATAATATTATGTTAGATAGTATAATTAGTACTGTGAAGTATCTGGGTTGTGAATAATCAATGCAGAGAAAGTATTTCTAGTAAATATCTCTAGAAAATTGGGTAATTCTAATCTAAAATATTATTTGTTTCACACCATTTTGTGTCATGTATATGATGCATCTCACAGCCACTTGTATTCTATTATGTCCTTTTCAGATTTTGTTGCTGTATATTGATGTGCAATTTGCTATTATGTACCATAAAATAGTAGACTATAAAGTAAATTACATCAATATCAGACAAGTAAGACATTACAAAATACATTTATTGCCTTATCATGTGCTATGATATGCCAGAGAAGTACACTCAGCATTGAAGGTTGTCCTGCTTGCTTTTGGATATGCCTCTAAGCAAACTTCTATTAACGTGAGTTTTTGCAGTAGCCGAATGTTAATTACTTCTCAACCACCTGTGAAGCAGCTTTTCTTAATGCATCACATTAAAATTACATTAAAGCAAATGTATTCCCTCTTTAAGTTAAAAAGCCCACGTTGAAAGCATAGGTTTTCAAGCAGGATCCATAGCCCGTCATTCCACCAAAAAAACGCTCTCAAAAATAAGATTTTTTTTTTTACTTCACCTGAGTACAAAATGCAGAAAGGTGCTTAGACCATTTTTTTTCAGCCTCTCTTGGCCCAACAGAAATGAATCCTCTGAAATGAGAAAGCCTTCTGGTTGTATTGCAGCACCTATCCCATATTCACATGGGGTTACACTAGCACCTCTTGTCATGAAAGAATGGGAACTCCTCCTGGCTTCTGCAGCCTCCTGCCTCAGGCACAATACACTCAGGAATGAACAACAAGCTGTGTGGCTACAGACCACCTGCTGTATGGCGAGTACAAAAAGGATCAACCAACTTGCAGGTTAATTTAAAAAACCTGGAAGCTATGTACAGTAATCAGTTCTTTGAAGGGCTTGAATTTATATGAAAAATGTATGAAGAACAAACTGAGAGTGAACATATGCAAAGAAACTGCTTGCTGAGCTAAAACATGATCTTTGAATTAGCTCAAGATGGCTATGACCTTAATTTGTTTTGTGACCTCTTTCCTTATTTTCCATAGCTCTGAAAGTGGGATAATGTCCTTTTCCCATAATATGTTATTTACGGCTGGCTTGTGACTTACATCACAGTCGAAGAAGGTAAGTAGTAATAAAAACTTGGTTCTACTACATCTTAAATGCACAAATTATTGGGAGAGGGTTGCAAACATGCAATTTTGGAAGAATTGTGGTCCCATCAGCAAAAAGGCCAAAAAGTTTCACTGTTCATATATATATGTGTCATTATTACCTTGAACCTACATGGAAACAAGGAACTATGACTTTCTGCAACAGAGCACAATCCTCTAGATATTCGTACAGTCATCTAGGCTTTGGCTTAAGCTTTTATAAAAGTATGAAGGTGACAAGGTGCTATAAGAGTCCTAGAGGTAAACAGAAGAATAAAAATACTTATTTTCAGAAAGGTCAATCCTTTACTGTAATTGTTTTTTATTTTTATATTAGAATGCTGCATCTAACTTCCTTGGTAAAGTTTCATAAGATCCCTCAGACTCTTCCTTTCTGTCACATCCACACTTCAGAATGAAAGAGTGATGTGTTTGTTGCTGGGAAAGGTTTTGACCCTTGACTTTTTTTTTTTTTTTTTTTTTTTTTTTCCNAAGAAGAGAGCAAAACTGTTAATATGCAAGGCATGGGAAGTAGAATGTAAGTACCTAACAAGTACATCCCCAGGTGTGGGCTATTCACACTTGAAGGCAACATAACTATTTTGGTCCTTTCTTGCAGGCTCCATCTCACAAATGCATTCAGAGTACAAAGACCAAGTAGTCAAAAGGATAAAATGTGCTTCTGCCTTTGTCTCTTTAGAGGAAACAAACATTACAAGAGCCAACTTCAGAAGCTAAGTACTTATCTAAAACAATGAATAATGTCATAAACAAAGCAGTCCTTGAAGAGACAGAAGAGATTTGTGTCCAGATGTTGAAAGAAAACATGTAAATGCATCACTGGATTCTTCTTTCCAAGAGCTGAATCTCCAATGCTTTGCTGGAGTTCATATAAAGAATAAATAAATAAAAGTTTAGTTATACTTGAGCAAGTAAAGTTGTTAAACTGAGGTGGGAAAATAAGGGATGAAAGAAGGAGCAGATTATTCAAAAGCTGAAATTTCTGTTGAGTCTGCCTTTCCTACATCTATTGTTTCCTCCTTATTCCCCAGCTCAGATTCAGTGAAAAGTTGCTCAGATGAGCAGGCAAGAATTGCTTAGACACACAGCATAGATTAAAATGGCAAACTGCCACATTCTTCAGCACAGAGGCACAGTACTATAATCCGACCAGGCCTAAATTGAATCCAAGGCAGGTTTATGGGATAGCACAGCTAAGGAGAAGGGGTGAAACCAAAATCTTTTCGTCCACTCAGCTTACGTGTTGTGCCAAGAACTAGGAGTTTTCTCCCCTAGGACCAAAGGTCTGGCCTTTACAGAAAGCTCACCCATCCAGAAACCTGTTGAGACACCTCCTGGCACAGCGGTGCTGTCTTTTATTTTAACTCTGCTGACTGCCTCCACATTGGACCTCACCTCCTCAGCCCCTCTTCAGGTGAGCAATAATGAGCACCCTTTTTATCCTGATGCTATTAAAAGAGGAAACATGGCTAGCCCTGGCCAATCTAGCCTGTATTGTTACCACAGAGGATCATTTTTCTTCAAATCACTACCTTCTAGGCCAACTTATATGAGGACTGATAAAAGAATCCCTAATGAATCTCTAAGAAATGAACAGAACTAGCTCCCATTCTCCTATCTAACAGGAGGAGGGCAGCAATGAGTCTCAGTAAATCAATAGCTCTGAGGTCAAAATTCATTAGTTTTAGTGATAACTCAAACACCAATATACCTTATAGCTCCACTGCTTACAATGGCTGCAATAAAAGAGAGAAACTGTCATATTATGAAGGTCTATACTACCTTTTTTCAAGTATTTCTCTGCCGCAAATAAATGACTACCAGAAAAGGTGTACAGGAGAAGCGTACATGGGGCTATAAAGTCTGATAAAGAGCAGGTTCCTGAAACTGATGTTGTTTGCTAGAAGACCTAGCTTTTAAAAAGTTTAGGAAACACTGTGATAGTCTTTGAGTCAGGTGGGTGAATTGATCTAGAAGGTATATATTGGTAGAGAACTCAATGGTACAGATTCTTAGTTACTTTTTAGACACTATTGAGGATGAAAATTGCTTATAAGTGTTTGCAGTAAATGTTTATGTTTTCCACACTAAATGTCATCTCCTGATAGAATAAAGTGTCTCACGCTTCATGGAAGACACTTCAGTGGAATAATTCTGTCCACTCTCTTATTACTATTTTCTCCCTCTGTTTATAGCAAAAGTGACATTTATATGAAAACAAGATCTTTCTGTCATGACAATTACTCTGCTTCAACTGCTTATTCCCCACTTGAGGATGCAGTTATTTCTATACATATCAAGTGCCTTCTCACCCAGGAACTGGTCCAAAAACCAACAAGGTCAGAAATACACTTCCTGTTCATTCTGTGGGCACTAGGCAATGTTAAGAGTTCCAACACTGCACAGAAAACAAATGTCTCAGAAATAGATATTTTTAAATGTCTTTCACCCAGTAATAAATTTAAGAATGAGAAAAAGAGAAAAATACTTCTTAGATTATAGGTAAGAGGAATTATATTTAAAGTATTTTGTTCTAGAAACCTCACCTGTTCTCACAAATTAGTGAAGTTTCCAATAAAGCATTGTGGTGCAAGCCTTGCAACTTTTAATTCTGATGCAGAACTGGAGGATTATTTTTTAAAAAAAATAAGGAAGAGATAGGAAGAGAGAGAAAGAGAAAAAGAGAAAGAGAAATAAGGCACTGTAACTCTTGTCTTGTCCTGCAGCCCTTCTCAGGTCTACTTGCTGCCTCTAGCATTAGGGCCCTTCGGATGGTTTGGGGTTTTTTTTTCCCCAGAAACTTCTTCTGCTTTTTCTTCTGTCATACAACTGCTGCCTCATTTTCAACGCTGCAGTCTCCCGCTTGACAAAATTTCATAACGTTCTGACATTCTCTATGACATGATGCATCTTCTTGTAGTGACAACTTTTTTGTGAAAAACAGAGATGCAGATGTGTGTTAAATGGTAAAGATGGCCTTTAAAAGAAAAGCTGTGGCAAAATCCTTGGATGCAGGTAAAGCAGAACACCAATTAAAAAGAATCTTTGTGCTATGTCTTCTGCTAAAATATTTTATCTTTTTCTGGTTTCCGAAGTTCCAGGAAGAAATTGAAATAGCTGAAAGATTTCAAAAGAGGCAAATAAAAAAGCTGCAAGTTGCGAAACAAGATTTAAGGCTCACCTTACGAAGAGCTTACTTTAAGACAAACTGGAGAGATGACATGATGATATGCTGTAAAAACTCAAGCATCAAAAGGAAGCCTGATAAGTGGGACACCAGGCAGCTAGGAACAGGTTCATTGGATGCAAGTTACTGCTAGATAAATTCGGTTGTGAAATACATTTAATTTCCCCTTAGACAGGATGATCAAAGGAATGACTTAGCAGTGACTAATGATGAGGATCTTCATGATGAAATTAATTGTCTTACTAAAATACATCTTTGATCTGTCTTTGGGTGTGAATTCTTTGCCCTGCAGTGGGTGAAAGAAGGGCTGGGAAGGATTTGTAATCACTCTCTTGACCTCAGAATTCATGAATTGAGGTCCTTCCATTTGTCCTCCTTCACGGATCCTTTCAATAAAAGAATTGCTTGGATGGCCTTTAGTATAATCATAATGTTGGTGGTTTTGAATTAAAACAAAGATTAAACTCCAGTTCCAGGCCTCAGGTCTTCTGCTAGTTAACCTTTTCATTTGGAAATATATTTTTCCCCTCATTGCCTCTTTGACTACTTCCACTGTATTCTGATATATCAGCAGTATACTATGGCTAGAGGTAGCATACTAAGCAATGGATCATTTTCTATGAAAATCTTCTGTCCAGCATGCACAGCTCACATACACAATATCATACTGTTCGTGAGGCTTTCTGTTGGGAAAAAAAAAAATCCCCAACTAAAACTAGGGGAGATTTGGGGCATTTTATTTGCATGCAGAGGGAGGAACTGTTGGATATATATGCCTGACCGATCATCTGAGATTGTAGAGATCTCAGGCAATGACATAAATTTTAGAGCCAGTCTGAATGCTGAATTATGTGGCCTAAAGCCTTCAGTATATGAGTGTGAAACTGCCTGTAACATAGAAAAGTTAATTCAAGAGATCAGATGTAACTTCACAGTCATGATTTCTATGAAACAATTGTCTTCATTTGGTCTGCTCTCTCTTATTTTTCCCCAGTCCTTTGCTTCTTCATTTAGCATCTAAAAAATGCAATCCCTAATACCTATGTGCCAGCCCCGGAGGTGAATAGCATTGTGCCAGTGAGTCTCTAAATCCACATGGAAGCCAAATGGAAATAAGCATATATATTTCTCCACATTCTTGCAGGATATTACCCTTCAGAGAAAACTACCCGGCACCGTAGCTTAGAAACTGCTACTTTTAAAAAACCTGAGCCTTAAGACTGTCACCCTTCTTTATCATGAGTAGCAAAACTGTGTGTTAACACATTTCACAGTCTGCGAATTATGGAAATGAACTATGAGTCTGCACTGATAATGAAAATTAGTACAGCTTTCCTTTTAAGAGGATCTTAATATTGTCTTAACAGATTGTAACTGTTTTGTAACTGTCTTGTTTCCCTCCAACCTGAATCACATTATGTCCATACAGTGGTATCACCCTCTTATCTGATTGTTGGAAGGATAAAGAAAAGAAAAAACTAATTCCATTCTTTTACAGTTTTTTTTAAAGAAAAGCAGACTAAGTTGCAGCATTTTTTGCAAACCTTGCTTTATATGAGCTGAAAAGAAACCTACCAGAGTAGATTTCCCTGCCAACAAATAACACTGCAATACCAACATAGTTCTGCTGAGTATTGGAATGTGCCTGTTCTGTGCACTGTTTAAGGATAGCTTTCATTTAGTTACCGAATGATAAGAAATGAAGCTGTTTAGATTCTCCAGATTTTTAATGCAAAAACAGTGGTTCTCTTCTTGTGGTTCTTCTATCACTGTATTGTCCAAGACCACGACAATAATACAAACCCATTCTATGTGATATTATGAGATAACATATGTAGAAAGAATTTTCATTTTTTTTACACAGAAATCGGAGGATATAGATACCATCCCTGTTCATATTCTTTATGTCAAAGGAGAAGTCCTCAAAAAGCCAAATGCTCCATCTGTTGTTGTCAACCATATGATTTCCTTGTCTCTTTTCATTACTTCGCTGAGGATGAAAAACTACTTTGAATGGCAAGATGAATGTGGTGATACAGTGCTTGTGGATGCACATATTCAAGAAATTGAAGCTGACATTTTATTCTGCATTACGTTAACCATAAAACATTATTGTTTGTCCTCACTCCAGTCCAATGTCAGACAGCGACACCTTACGCTGCTGGGTAACAACCTTGAATATTTATGCAGAGCTAGGAAAAAAGTGATGGTGGTTGTGAACTGATTTGACAGCATAAAATCGAGAGGCATTCTGGGAAAGGATCAGGTAGCTGAAGTGACATCTTTGGTGCGGTCAGCTCATGCATACCAGTGTCTCAATCTAAAGTCAGTCATTTCGGTACTAGCATACATGAAGCTCTTCAGTGATACACAATGAGTTTTTGTTAGGCAAAACAAGCAAGCAATACCTCAGCCAAAACCCTGAACGTAAAAAGGTAAATCAACAGTCAATGTATGACTCAGTAATTACCTAATACCTGATCACCTCATTAGTGCCTTCTTTCTTGTATTATGAGAAATAGTGAGCAGATGTTCTTTTTCCCCTTTTTCCATAGAAGTTATAATTTTATAGACTTACAGTATTCTTCCTTAATTATATTTTTTCCAGACTGAATCGTCTTGCGCAATTTATCTTCACATATACAGAATATATCCCAAACATCAATAGTCCACTGCTTGGCGATAGTACTAGATATGGAAAATCTAGATTTGAGGTTTTAATTTTATAAGGCAAAGTCAGAGATGGAATGACATGACTTTTGATTCTTAAGTGAATACATAATTAACAGATTGCTGAATAAAATTATGTATGCTTGTTCAGTACCATCTGATCCTGTCCAAACTAGGTCTCAACCAAGTTTGAGTATTAACTGGCACTTAGGCATGAGCTGTGGCATTTCAGTGACTTCAAATTTGGTTTATGCTGCAAATTAGCATCAGGAAACTGGTGTTAGACTGCAGATGATGAGGCAACTGGAGATTTCAATACCAGCTAAATCTGGCTTTCCTAATGTATACTGTCCTTAGCTAATGGGTCACTCGTTGACAAAACAGATAGGGGCTCAGGGGTTCTATCTCTAGAATAAAATAGCATGTCTAAGGGTGGCAAAATATAGCCCATAATTAATAGTCAGAAACTTATTTTTAAATAGTTTTAATTTTAGACAAGTATACATCTACCTGTCTGGTTTAGTTACATTGTGGAAGTAAAGATTTCCTGAAATTACAATCTTTGCAAAAGAGACTTTCTCTTTTTACTTACTGTACTTGCAAAAACATATCTGGGCAAACTAAAACAGAGATACTGCTTAGAATTGTCTATTTTGTGAAATTGTAGACAGATAAGCACTGGTTGAAAAAAAAATGTTATCATTAACTTATCTTTACTTATCATTAATTCTTCAGCATTCACCACTCACTCCTTCTCCTGTCCCTCAGACTTTGTCTGTATTGAAGTAAATATAAGAAAAGTTGTTTAGGGCCCAGAAAACAAGACTCATGAGGAGCAGCTGAGGGAGCTGGGGTTGTTTAGCCTGGAGAAAAGGCAGCTGAGGGGAGACTGTGTTGCTCTCTACAACTACCTGAAAGGAGGTTGTTAAAAGGTGGTTGTCAGTCTCTTCTCCCAAGTAACTAGTGATAGGACAGGACTAAACAGCCTCAAGTTGTGCCCGGCGAGCTTTAGTTTGGATATTAGGAAAAATTTCTTCACCAAAAGGGTTGTCAAGCATTGGAACAGGCTGCCCAGGGAAGTGGTTTAGTCACCATTCCTGGAGGTATTTAAAAGATGTGCAGATTTGGTGCTGAGGGACGTGGCTTAGTGGTGGACTTCTCAGTGTTAGGTTTACAGTTGAACTTGGTGATCTTAACAGTCTTTTCCAACCTAAATGATTCTATATATTCCTTGAGGAACTTGAAAAGCAGCAGGTATGGGCACCACATACGTATGCTTCCCCCTCAGCTCCAGCAGTACAGCAAACACATGCATGCTGACACTGTGAATGCACACATGGACAGCTCAGCTCCAAATGTCCACTTCTGCTTCACAGAAAAGAATCATAGGAAAGCTTAGGTTGGATCCCTGCAAATCACAAACCGAGCAACTCAACAGTTAATCAGTTTGCCCAGGATCTTACCAGGTCAAGTACTGAACATCCTCTAAGACAGATAATCCAATCTCTTGGGCAACCTGTTTCAGGGCTTAACCCTCTTATGGTTCCCAGCACTTCCGTCAAATGATGTTCATTGCTACAAAGATTCAGAAATAAATATATGTGAAAAATAGTTGGGCACTTCATCGGTGCCTACAGCTATTTTGATCTCAGCAAAATATGGCCGCAACACTCTATATTATATATAAAGTAGTTACTATAATGCCATAAAAATAGAAAGCCGGTTCTGAAAAATCATTTTTGTCACATCCTTTAATCTCTGCATGATATTTTGAAGATCAACTTTCTTAGAGAATACTCATTCTCTGCTATCCCGTTCTGATCTCTTGACTAGAGCCCTATATAGTCAGTAGTAGAATGATTCTTAAAGCTCCAGATAAATAATTGCTTTCCTGATATTTTTCTGAAATAGACTCTAAAGTCTGTTTGCAGAAGCTGCTATTAGCCACAGAGGCTTTTGAGCCTCTAGTCACAAATTAATATTCTGAAGACAATCACCATTATGAATAAAATAATAATGCAAGCTTATCCCTAGATGCAAGGGTTTGTGCCTAAACACTGTCCTTTTTGCATGGCAGCTTTTAATTGCAGAAAGCAGTTCACTGAATTGATTGACATTATTTAGACAGCATGCTGCTCTCTGTGCTAAAGGTACTAGGATTGGTCCTTATGTGTTTGTTTATTTTTGCACTTTTTCCAAATTGGATAATAAAATTCCTACTGGCATTTCACTTTTCATTAACCATTTTTTGAATGGTTGCACATTCTGGTTATTCTGGTATAATGGCAAATTGCTATAACAACAGGGCTAGAAATACTGTGGAATAAAAAGGTCCTTTGCTATCAGGACCTAATATTTATTATTTGTAATATAACAAGACTGAATGGTCTTAATACAGGTTTACAAATGCATTATGTTGGCATTACAGACCTTATATTCAGAAAATGACGCTTGGTCCAAAGAAAAAGTCTAATAATATGTTTAATTTAAGTCTAAAACTTACTGAAGGAAAACCTAAAATTTAAGGCAAAATTTAGCAGATTTTGTTTTTTTAAAGCTCAATTCAATATACATAGCTATTCCAAATGCTTAAAAGTAAATATTTTTGTTCTGTTACAAATTACAAATTACAATGTTATTTTTTTATCTTCCCTTACTACTGCAACACTGTAATTATTGTCTCATTATAACTGCATACTCTCTGAGCCCTAATCATGGACAACAATCCTATTGTGTCAGGCTTTGTAGTAATATTAAGTAGATGGTCACAAATACATTCATTGCTAACTTCGTTTCACAGAGGTGACATATCATCAATCAGTTCCCATCACAAGACTCACAAGAAGTCCATACCCATTACTTTAGAAGCTCTCCTTATTATGTCCGTAGGAGGCATATTGACGATAGAGATTTGGAGTGGGGAGTCCAAGTTGCTTATATGTTCAGAGACTGTTTTGGTGTGGATGGATGGATGGATGGAATTTCCTGCATTCCAGTTTGTGCCCACTGCCACTTGTCCTGTTGCTGGGCACCACTGCAAAGAGTCTGGCCCCATTCTCTTGACACCCGTCCTTTAGATATTTATAAGCATTGATGATATCCCCTCTCACTCTTCTCCAGCCTAAGCAGATCCAGGTCTCTCAGCCTTTCCTCATAAGAGAGATGCTCCAGTCCCTTGATCATCTTCATCGCCCTCCGCTGGACTCTCTACAGTAGTTCCCTGTCTTTCTGGAATTGGGAAGCCCAGAACTGGACACAGTACTCCAGATGCGGCCTCACCTGGGCAGCGTAGAGACGGGGGATGACCTCCCTTTACCTGCTGGCCGTGCTCTTTTTAATGCACCCCAGGAGACAATTTGCTTTCTTGGCCACAAGGGCACATTGCTGGCTCATGGTCAATTTGTTGCCCACCAGGACTCCCTGGTCCTTCTCTGGAGACCTGCTTTCCAGCAGGTCAACTGCTAACCTGTACTGGTGCATGGGGTTATTTCTCCCTAGGTGCAGGATGCTATGCCTGCCCTTGTTGAACTTCATTAGGTTCCTCTCCACTCAACACTCCAGCCTGTCCAGGTCTCACTGAATGGCAGCACAGCCTTTTGGTGTGTCAGCCACTCCTCCCAGTTTTGTGTCATCAGCAAACTTGCTGAGGGTATACTCTGTTCCCTCGTCCAGGTCATTGATGAATATGTTGAACAAGACCAGACCCAGTACTGACCCCTGGGGAACACCATTAGTTACAGGCCTCCAACTGGACCCTGTGCCACTGATGACAACCCTCTGAGCTCTGCCATTCATCCAGTTCTCAATCCACCTCACTACCCACTCATCTAACCCATGCTTCCTAAGCTTACCTATGAGGATGTTATGGGAGACAGTGTCAAAAGCCTTGCTGAAGTCAAGGTAGACCACATCCACTGCTCTCCCCTCATCTACCCAGCCAGTCATGCCATCATAGAAGGCTATCAGATTGGTCAAGCATGATTTCCCTTTGCTGAATCCATGTTGACCACTCTCAATAACATTCTTTTCCTCTACATGCTTAGAGATGACACCTGGGATCACCTGTTCCATAACCTTTCCAGGCATGGAAGTGAGGCTGACTGGCCTCCACTATCTCATGGTCACTGCAGCCAAGGCTACCCCCAGCCTTCACATCCCCAACTAGTCCTTCCCAAACGACAACAGACTGTCAGTACAAGGTCCAGTTGCATGCGTCTCCTTCTCGGTTCCTCTACCACCTGTCCCAAAAAGTTATCATCAATGCTCTGCATAGACTGACCCTCAAACAGACAAGCTTGCATTTTAATCTAGACTGAGGGGACAACCTAGTATTATATCAGAAGTCACTGGAGACCTAACCAAGATGGAAAAGAGGACAAGTGTCTCTGCCTTTACACATCAGAGGGCTGTAAAGCTGGTACTGCAGGTAAACAAGCTGATGGATCCAGAGCAGGTTTTGATGGGAAAAACAAAGCTTCAGAAGTTCTCTAATGTAAAGAAGGGGAAGAACCGGAGAAGGGCACAAAAATAAGAAGAAAGAAAAAGGGAAGAACTGAAAGTAAAGCAAAGGAGGCCATAATACAAAGGAATGTGGTATCCAGATGAGCAACTTTGTTGTCAGTGGCAGATAAGGGAGGCAAGCACTGAAGAGGAGAGGAAGAGAGAATCCAATTAGCACACTGTGTTTGACAAAACATTCCAGCACCCTAAAGAATATGTTTCTCTCTTAGAAGTCTTTTTTTTTTGCAGTCTCACAACTGAAGAAGAAAGCGAGGAAGAAAATAAAATACACTTCAGTAAAAGAAAAAAAAAGGAACAGGAAACACCAGATAAAAAAAAATGCAATTACATGTGCTGCACTCAGGCTTAAATCTTTTTAAAATAATCAATATAATCAATAGCTATTTTAATAGCCTCCATAACTACTAATCACATAACTTAAAGAACTCTAGTAATGATGCTGACAGTAATTGTAGTAGCATTACGGACGGACATAATGGAGAGGATGTCTTTACAGATTCTATTATAATACAAAGGAACACCTGCAATTCTCTTCAGCAGAATCTATTCCATCAGAGATTATTTGTCACCCTGCGACAAATATTATATAGTCATAATCATTTTACAAACACTAAATATCAAAGCGTATTATTAAAAAAAAACACCAGCTTCTGCAAAACTATTGAAGATGTAGTCCAGAAATGATAAAATAGTACTATCCATTTGCCACCACATTACAAGTTGTGCCATCTTGAATCATTTTAACGTTTTGATTATTTAAATACATGGTAATTTTTGATGCAAAGAATTTTTTTTTCTCCAAATTTGGCACTAATATTACTGTGACTTTTAAAAATGATCCCAAACAGTTATTTGGCTAAGTAATTGCTGTTTTGAAATACATGAAAACCCCAGAGTTGCATAGTAGAAGAATGACCCAATTATTCTTCTTCGGAACACACAAGCAAAGCTGCACAATCATTACTTTTTCAGGTTTTTATGGTTACCCCTGTTGACAAGGTGGCCAGTGTAAATATTTCTGCTCAACTGATACTCACTTTTTTCCCTTCCGTCTAAACCAGTTTGAAAATGTATTATTGGTTCATGGTGAATGAAAAATGAGATTTTCTTTTTGTTATTGTTATAAAGAATCAAGGTGACCCAAAGTTCATAACCAAGCTTCACGGTGAAATTTTAATCTATGGAGAATACCATAAAAGTGTGGTGTATAAAAACTGTTCTGATTTTATCATATATTACTTTCCACATAGGTATTTGAAAAACATTAACAAAATTCATTAATCATTTTCCCACTAAATTCAGCAATGGCTAATAAAAGATTTTAAATGTATGATGAGCAAGGTAGGTCAACAGAAATTCCCTTTTTCCCTGGAACAAATGTGACCTACATATAAAGGTGCTGACTGATACTCCCATTTAACCAAGCTGAATACATGGGTTCTTTCAGAAAATATATGCAAACCTGCAGATACTTGGAAGGAAAACAAGGAAAAGATACAATATCTGGAATTATTCAGAGTAAAACTGGACTGATATCACCAAAGAACTGACCAAAATATTTAAATATTGTAGCTTTTCCCAACCCGAGACATTTTGTCCTGAAAAATCTACCTTCAAGCTACAATAAAATGCAGAAATCATACTTGAAAATGCATAAAATTGCAGCCATTTTTTTATTTCTTCTAGGAGAGATTTTTAACAATGAAAGCACAGCTTGATGAGGAGAACCCAAGTAGACTGCAAACACAGTAATTACTTTCAGGCCCAGCCCTGAAGTTTTGCATCTCTGGGAGCTGTTCCAGACTGATCTTTTAGCAACAGCTTGGGAAATTTGTGGGTTGCCCCATTCAGATCACAGCTTCGTCCGTCTTCCAGTCTGCTCTCCACATAATCACAACCATGGCTTGTCCGCTCCAGGTTCTTTATTCAGCACTACTACTGAAGACCCAATTATTCTTTCCATTTTCTTAAGAAACCCGTTCACATCCATGTTGTGCTGTTTGCTTGCCTCTCCTGCACAGAAAGTGGAGAGGCAGTGCCAGCAGCCAAACAGATGCACAGGAGATGGCATTTGTCTGTTCAGGCTTGGTCAGAAACTTCTCAGTAACTTGGGTATTATGAGTTATATATATACACTGCATTTTGGAACAATTAATATTGGGTATCATAAACCCTTTGTGTGGCTGCCTTTCGCAAGGATTTGGGATTGTATTGCTCTTCTCCTACAGAAGGCTTTATCGTTTTCTCAAAGCAGTAGTTTTTTAAGATCTACAAATGTATTTAATGTTTCTTAAAGGACTATATAGTTTAAATTTAGCTAATTAAAGAGCCAGATATAAAACACTCTCAGTGGGTAAAGATTCCCACTCTGCTCAATATTACAAAGAGACTTCACTTAACATAAATTATAAAATGAGAGATTCTAAAAAAAAATTTAATCAGACAATATCAAGTACTCATTGATGCTCTATTTTCATTTGCATGTTTCCTTGGGAAAAACACTACTATTTTTTCAGTGCCTCAAATTTCTGAGTGCTTAAAAATGTATCCCATCTTGTCAACATGCACACTCATTCATCCAGTTTTTCCCAAGCGCAGCTGAATGCAAAGCACACCTTTCCCTGCACTGCTGAGCTTGGCAAAAAGTACATCTATTTAGCTGGTGGCTAAGAATATTTGCAATTTCTTTTGTTTCTGTTGACGGCTTCTTATCAGTTTTTCTGTCAGCGATTCTTTGCAAAGTACTGTTTGTTCTGCTCTGTTTTGATTCCTCCTTTAAACTCTAGTATTATTGCCTTCCTGACAGCTAATCTCCATTTCTCTTTAAGTGCAAGGATCCACCCATTTGCTGTCAGAGAATTCTCCTCCACAACTTGTTACACCTTCCATTTATCATCTTCTAATATACACACTAAAATCTGAATTATATTCTTTTAACTATTGCCTTCATCTACGCTTTGGATGACTTGTTTTACAGACTGGTGATCAAAAGTCAATGTGGATGTCTGGCTAACTCCCTGATCCAGCAGCTCAGTTAGCACTGACTCTGTACCTAATGCATAGCCTGGCAAACCAAAGAGACGAAGAAACGCCCTTCTATATACTGGGGGCACTCACCAAACAGTTCAGCAAGCACACACAGTCAGACAGAACACAACGAAGTGTGAACTTTCACAATGAAGACATACTCCTTACCCTGCACAACGTTGCAGGTGTCACAGGTGAGGTAATGAGAAAAATTTATAGGGAAGACAAAAGCAGAACTGGGAATATGAACCACGTTTCTTGAACTCCAGTTTACTTTTCTAGCTACCAGTAAACGTTTCTCTTTTCCTTTTTCTTCTTCTAAAGTATTCAATTACTCCTGTGCAGAGTCCCCCAAACTGTCTCAGAAACAGTAACTGTTACTGTTTTGCTGCACTGATAGAAGAATGGGCACAGACAGACAAAGAATTTATTCTTGAAGGGTCGAGACCACAGCAATTGTAATTTGCACTCACTGTGAAACAATATAATATTATGAACATTCTTTCAGTAGGTCGTCAGGCCATTTGCTGACTCTTGATTGTCTGTGAGTCTCTCTGTGCTTGTTAAAATCACAGCACTGAGCTCAGTACACTGTGCCTTTACCATCTGGCACTATAGCAGGAAGGCTACATTAGCATAACCTGTCTTGCCATCCCAGGATTTCAATTTTAGGTGGCATGCTGATTTCTTTAAAACAAATATTGTCTGTCTTTCATTAGACATTTTGTATTCTTATACTTCCAATTGCACTGAAAAAAAAAATTGCTACCAACCCTTTGTTGATATTTGACATCTTTGTTAATATTTTCATCTATACTAAGCTCATGTTGTCCCCTCTTTGTAGCCAAAATGATAAATGACTGGTCACAGACTTTCAATTTAATTTTTGGCCAATGACGCATAAAGACAGTGATGCTCATGGATTATTTAGCAAAACCATATGGTTGGCTTACTGTTATTATTGACATTTAATAATGACTTCCTGGTTCTAAAGACATTTCTGTTACCTTGCATTTCAAATAATTACTTCATTACATACCTGTTAATGCAAGAATAAGCATGGAATATTAACGTGAACAAATACTTTGAGCTGAAGTTTCCATAGTAACTTCCATCCATTGCCTTGTGTGCTTATGTGCTCTAATTTATGCATTCTTGACATCCTCTCTCTGCTATTTTATCTACTGACAGCTAGTAAATAAAAAGAGAAAAATTATCATTATTTCTATATTCAGGCACTCAAAAATATGGTAGGAAAGCTGAATACACATATACACACATCTTGAGATAAACAGAATCTCTCATTATGATCATACATACTCGGTATGCAACATTAAAATAAACTATTTTCCTGAAAGCCAGATTAAAGACAATGGGTTCTGTTACTGCTGGCATGATGTCTTATTGCAACTGTAGGTTCTTAAAAGAGTAAAAAGAGTAGAGAATATTTCCTCTTATCAGTCTTCAGCAGAACTGAAGTGTTACACTGCAGGGGATACGCCGTACTTTCTTTTTTTTTTTCTTTGAGAAATATGAGGGCAAAAAGACAAGGGGATATGGTTCAGTATGCATGAAGAGGCACAGGCAAGGCTTCCTGGGGCTTTGAGACTGCTTTGGTGTCCAAGGAAGGGCCAGCAAGGTTTTATCCCACAATGAGCATCTAAGACTGCAGACACACAACAGTTTCTTAGGTCCTGGTCAAAAGCAAAGTTATGCAAATGGATAACTTCAATGGGATTAATCTAAAGGTAAGCAGATGCATAAAACACTGAAAGACCAGGGCTTCTAGTGTAAGGGAAGAACTATTTCCGTATGTGCTTGTACACTGATAGAACAGTGGGACTCCGATCCTAATTTTCTGCGTGTTCCCACCATAAAAATTGCTACAATGTTTCTAACACCTGATTGACTTATACGGTATTTAAGGGATGAAAATAATTCACCTGTTTGCTAAAAGAAAATATAGATGTATGTATCTTAGGCTACACAAAAACTTGTAGGAATTGTTAAGTGATTGTCCCTCTGATGATACGACATTTGCTAAATAGTATATCTACCCTATTAGGCTTATGTGATCATTAACAAGAGAGAAAGGAAAGGAAAACAGGCATGTAAGAAAAAGAGGAAAAAGGAGTGAATGACAAAACCAAAAATGACTGGTAGAATATAGGGTACTTGTTTGTAAGTCCACACAACAACTGAAAGGGAAAAGAAATGAACAGAAAGAAGAAGAAAAAAAAAGAGGGCGCCATCAACAGCCTTTCTGTATTTGCATAAGTACTGAGATACTACTCTACTTAAAGAAACATTATTTTCTGATTTTGGAAATGAAAGTCTTTTCACTGATGTTGTCTAATTTTTTGTATAGTTTAAGAAAAAAAAAAAAGAAAGCATGTGGAAAATATTTGAAGTAAATACAGAAAACTCTAAACAAAAATGAGTTATCAGTACCACAGGACAAGCAGTCTGGGACACAAAGAAGGAAGTATTCCACTCTCTTGGCTTCCCTTGGAGTCATACCCAGCACTGACAAGAAACCAGTTCTGGTTAGCAGATGAGACCTGACGAGATCGCAGCTCACAGAAAAACACTGCAACCCGCTAAGTTCTGGTTGCTGAGGTTAGTGAACCCCGAGAAGAGAAAAACAAAAGTAGGTACCAAAATAACTCACCCTTCAGCAGTACCGCAATGGAATATAAGAATCTAAACCTTTCTCAGTGTTCATAAACCACTAAGTGCAATTTTCTGCCACAATACCTTTCAATACTTGGACAAAACTTAATAGGGATCGTATTCAGGTATGTAAAACATACAGGCCAGCCTCAATTTGAGTTTTGTAACTAGAACAGTTCTAGAGGTACACAATTGCATTAGTCCACCTGTCTCTATTTTACTGCTTTGAAGTCAGTTACAATTTACAACTGTGTCATTATTCAGCCATTTGGGTTAGTACCTAAGTACCAGCCACTCTTTAAGCTCCATGCATTCCTCGTGCCAATTAGCTTGCTCTGAGGCAAAAAGCAAATAGTCATGGTTATCTATCAAAGTAAGTCTTCTCATTAGATATATGTGCAAATTATTTAATGTATGATTTCTGTTAGGTTCTAAGAATAAATCAATAGTATTTTCATACTCCCAGTGCTGACTTCACATAGATTTGGGCACATAATCAAAATTAGGCAAGTTCTTACGTAACTTGCCTGAATTAATTCTGCATTGTTAAAACAAACCTACAAGTATCTGACTTTAATGCAAGAGGAACAAAATGGGTTATTTTAATTTATTTCTGAAGTGTTTTATTTTATTCTTCTTCCTGCTTTCTGGGCTTCCCAGTGTATCTCATGATCTTTGTACCTCTGTTATAGACAGGCTCTCTTCAGCTTGTAAAATAGCTTAAATATTATCACTGTTCAATAAAGAAGAATTATTAATAAAATTTATTTACTCATTGTGGTAATGATGAATGCAGCAAAGCTTTCACTTCGTCTTGTCTCATCAGCAAACTGGGTAATGCTCTGTCAGCTCCACATCAGCGAAGCCTCTTCCTTCCATATAAATCTACATAGGACAAGCAAAGGAAGAGATGCCCTCTTTAAAAGGTACTCTCTTTCCTCTTCTCCCTCAGTGTGTAGAAGCAGATTTTTTTTTTAATCTTGTTGGCCAGTATTAATTAAAAATCTGAACAGAAGCAGCTGAAAGATGCATCAATGAAGGGAAGACTGGAATAAAATATGGGAAGGAGCGGATAAACTAGAAATTAGAGAGACAGAAATGGAAAACAATTCAATGGTGCAAAGTGAAAGGGTTTAATAACTATATTCTTTGATGGAAGATGATCAGTTTGAGAGGGAAAAGGAGAAAGATCATACACTACTATAAATGATGCCTTTATTAAAAATCATTTACATTTCTGGTAAAGACAAACAAATACTAATGTTGCTGTAGCATTGAGATATCTCCCCAAACACTCCCTGGTATGACTCTAATAATCTGTGGTCCACTAACATGAAGCAACAACTGCCAGAATGGAGGTGGAGAGGCTAATATTTTTTCTCGTAATCAACATTTTCTCGTAATTCATCGTAGTAAAACATCAAATGATTAGAAGAGGTATTTAAACAAAAAGGCAAAGGTCATGACCATATGGTTATAGATTAATCATAAATAAGGCTGGGCTTGAAACCAGAAAAAAAATAATCCTTCAGACAGTGAAGTTCTGGAATAAGATTTTAAAAGGAGCCCTTGTTGCTTTACATGATGTCAGCTGCACAATAAGAAATGCTTACTGACTCCTATTTCTTTCTTTTAAGAAAGAAAAATGGAGGGTTGTAATTTAAAAAAAAACAAAACAAAACAAAACAAAAACAAAACACCAAACAAAACCCAAAACATCTTTACAGAAAGAAGTTGAAATATTTTTCAAAAAAGAAAAAAATTACTGTTTAAAAATTAAGGTAATCATTAGCAATGATATTTCTTTGACAACACATAGAAGAGAACCAAAGAAAAAATAATTTAGTATCCTATAGAATTAGGTATTCTATATCCAACTGTAGTTACATACTGAAGGGAAAAATCGAGAGTGGTAAAACCCTCTATTTTAGTAAGAGCAGCATTTAAAATTCAAAGTTGATTTCTTAAATCTACTTTTTCACACTTCAATAAGAGTGGCTCAACTTTCAAAACATTTTAGGCATACAAAAATCATGCATCAGAACTACCTCAAAGGAATGAATGATCACCTCAAAGTGAATTACCTCAAAGGAAAGCAGGGCATTTCAGTAACATGTTACTATATTCCATTGGTGTGTTCCATAAACAGAGATTAAGGACTATTACTGCAGCTTGGGAAAATTAATGCACAAGTCACTGGCGTCTTAAGAAATTTACACTAGTCACTACGTGGCCAACTACATGGCCTGACCTGCACTGATAGAAATTGATGATGTTGAACAGTATTCCTTTTCTCATACTGTTAAAAGATTTCATAACAGATAACCAGAGGTGGAGCAGATTATGAAACAGTAGGGCTATAACAAAATAAACCCCAACATTAATAATCTACCCAAATGATACACTGGAATAACAGTACTTTGAACAGAGATAGCCAAAATATGACAAGTTTCTGAAAATGAATTATAATCTTGTACCATAAGCAGTTTAATAGAAATAAATGTTTCCTTAGCCCTTATTTCATTGTATTAGATCCATCCTAGGAAGTGACTGGGAGTTCCTGTACAGTCTTCAAGAAAAAAAAATCAAATACCATTTATAACCTTTCTTGTGCTCAGTTAAGAGTTGTTTCATACTTTCATCTGAGGAAATGTTGTCTTGATGGCATACTACATTATTGTGAATCTAATGATCATAGGCTAGAATGATAATACTTCTACCAACTTTCAGATAGTGCAGAACTATTTAATAATCCTTCATTATCACTGCCACTAAAAGATAAGCTCAAACAGTCCATCTTTATTTTATAGACCTTCATGAATGTATTATACTTGAAGGTCTTATTCTGCATCCTTTTAAGTCAGCTATAAAGCTTTTATATATATCAATGCATGCTTTGTGAACATCTCCATGCTAAGCAGAGCATGAGATGTGTATATTTCAGGGGTACTTAAGTGAATTTTGCACCTCAGTGAAAATTTCAGTTTCAAAATAACTTTAAAGAGCACAAAAAAAAAAAAAGCGCTGAACAATTTGAAGAACGTGGACTTAATTTCTTAAACCAGAATTGTTCTCGCAAACAAAGATCTGTAAAATCAAAAAAATTTTGAATTTTCAGAAAGTTAAAATAATTGTCAGTACCATTGATTTGCCAGGCTTTAAGGTACCACACATTTCTAGTGACTATACTGAATTTCTGCCTTTCATGGCACAATAATTATAGGAGCACATTTTATGAATCCTTGGTACAAAAGGTTCCCTTCTTCAAGTGCACCAGTGAACTAAATTTAGTTGACATTCCAACACATTGCATATTTCTTTAATGACAATGTTCCATTAGTGCAGTTACAGCATTACAGCATAAATGGAAAAAATGTAAGTTGGTTACGGTATGACATATGTGTCTATGTTTCTGACTCTAGCCTTCTTTATTTCCACCAAGGTACCCCTGAACAGCCTGTTCTCTATGATAATAAATTGTCTCAATTCGCAAGACTGGATCTACTGGAACTGAATTTTTACTTAAACTTCTCTCTAGAAAAACAAGGGGAACAGCAATAGATTGATTTTTAATGGTATAATCAAGGTCTGCAACAAAAAAAAAGCATGCTCCTTCACACTGTTTTGAATTGCATAGTTGATATACAGCCAAATATTCTTCAATCAAAAGGATGTTGATTTTGTAGAGGGGCACACAGATGAGCTCATAAGTGAAGAGTTATTAGACACCGTTTTCAATCAAGCGATGATGAGGGCAATCCAACCCGCAAACTTTCTGTTGCAAACTTTCTGTAACTTTTTGGACCATTTTCTGAAAAATGAATATATCATCATTAAGGATGTGCTTCATAGCAGGTGCATTATCAGGAGGGAAGTATGTTTCCAACTCAGAGTATGACAAGCATGGTGACACATGCAGCTGTGTGTCATTGATAAAGGAAGCCAAAAGTAACAATGCCCAGATGAAGAACATCGCTTAGGTGAAACGAAAGTGCAAAATTTAACATTGAACTTATAAATTACTTCTGTTAGGAAGTTTGGTTCAGAAAAAGAACCTTAAAAGGTAGTTATAAATCATTGGGTTTATACCTGCTATCGATAAATTGATACAAAATGAATTTGAAAAGACTATAGTCCAGGAGAACTTTCAGTTAAAAAGGTTATCTCTAAGTTTTCACATTTTGCAATTTAATGCTAATGAAATAAAATTGCATTTTCTTAACAGAAATGAGCAGTCTGCTTATGGTATGACACAGACATTCATTGCTTAAAGTAATACTTTGGAAAATACATAGGGTTAACAAAATTTTTTGAAAGGGCGTATTGTTTGGAGAAGCATCTTGTGGCACAAATCACTGCAGCAGAAGAGCTTGTCAAAACAGAAAAGATGGGCATTTCCAAAGAGAACCATACATTTGGTAAACAAAGAAATGTTGAATTTGCACAGAAAAATGTTGATATTAATTTGCCTTTTGTTTAGTTCCAAAAATGTCATAATTTGCATGACAAGGAAGTAGAGAGAAATATATTGTCACATTTTCCATTTTCCTCTTCAGAAATTGAGGGGCAGAGAAAAAAAACACCTGTGTTCCCTGCCACTTTCACAGGCTGTACATATTTTTGTGTAATCATAGACTCACAGAATTGTCTGGGTTGGAAGGGACCTTTAAGATCATCAACTCCAACCATCAACCTAACACTGCCAAAACCACCACTAAACCATGTCTCTCAGCACCACATCAACATGTCTTTTAAATCCCTCCAGGGACAGGGACTCAACCATTTCCCTGGACAACCTGTTCCAGTGCTTGACAACCCTTTTGGTGACGAAACTTTTTCTAATATCCAATCTAAACCTCTCCTGGTGTAACTTGAAGCCATTTCCTCTTGTTCTATCTCTTGTTACTTGCAAGAGGTCGACCCCCACCTCTCTACAACCTTCTTTCAGGTAGTTATGGAGAGTGATAAGCTCTCCCCTCAGCCTCTTCTCCAGGCTAAACAACTCCAGTTCCCTCAGCTGCTCCTCATCAGACTTGTTCTCTAGACCCTTCATGAGCTTCATTGCCCTTCTCTGGACACACTCCAGCACCTCCATGTCTTTCTTGTAGTAAGGGGCCCAAAACTGAACACAGTACTCAAGGTGCGGCCTCACCAGTGCCAAGTACAGGGGAATGATCACTTCCCTAGTCCTCTTCACCACACTACTCCAATCAGTATCTCCTAGATTGCTCATCACACGAAAGTATCTTTCCTCCTGCCACACATGTTCATCTTTCAGAACAGTCACATGATTCTGTGCTCCTTCCAAAGCATTCAACAATTATATGCTGAACTTTCCCACAGTTTTCTGTCTCTACGTTGATCATACAACAATCATTTTCTTCCAATAATCCCATGGATGCTGTCATGATGAAGTTCCTATATAAATGTCATCACATTGAACAAATAGTTATATAGAACAAATGTCTTTTCCACCTGATGATGCTACAGTTTATATATCAGGTACTCACAGCTAAGTACCCAAGATAATAAGAACTCTGCTGATGCACATGAGCTGCTTGGTTTTAAGTATAAATCCCTTTTTAAAATACTTAATAAAACTCTTATGAAGATTTATTGCATGCAAAGTATAATATTTACAGGCAAAATGCAAAACATTTATTTGGAGACCTACTGGTATCTATCTATTCCTGACAGAGCACTTGTAAATATATTTTCTTTTTTTTTATCTGATTAAAAGTGTGCGAAGAAATCTAAACTATGATGTACTTATAAATCAGCATGTTTTAACCTTGAATACATGGCCTTATACATTTACCCTCCTTTTACATAATGTGAAAAAACAAATTACAAACTCTAATATTCTAATACAAATACTGAATGTAAACAGTGGGAAATATCTGACTACGTATCATTTTTACGGTTCCAGAGTTAGCCATTCTGTAGGGTAAAAATGATTATGACAATGACAATGATAATAATGACAACACATGTATGAATGATAGTGGAATCTCAGAAAGAGGAAGACCAGGCTATATAGTTTTTCACAGGTGTTATTATTTCTCTGTCCTCACTGGCATTCAACACCAACGCAACTCAGACTGGAAGCTAAGTATATGTTTCAGTAATCTGCTGAATGGCCTTCGTATTATATACTTGTTTGAATTCACTTGTACTTTTCTTTAGACAGACAGAAAGTGGACAGAATCAAGAGACAGAACAACTTGTCACGTTTGCCTACACCTTGTTTTGAAGAAGCATTTGTAAAGAGTTTGTAGAAGTTTAACGAAGCTTTAATCTTTAAAAGTTCAAACACTATGGATTGTTGCATAATCTATTATGTCAATAGGTTCTTTGCAACTAGAGGTATTTTTGTAAAAGGACAATGAGAATGTCATTACAGAACATGAGATAAATTTGATATGCATTAGATACTATTGCAGTATAAAATTAGTCCTTCTTGTTTCTTGTAGTTGTCTGACTCTGTGCAGATATGGTAGAGCCAGTCACACAGTAATCTAATCTGTAAACAGATTTCAACATAGCACAAAGTATAATCCTGCAGAAGAATCCAAATTTCAGAAGATCTGCATAGCTACATTAACTTGGCATTCTGCCTGGGTTTCTCAGCAATATAAGCAGCCCAGGAGAAATGCTGCTACACTGTTACTATCAATCAAATTGCTCATTCTTAATTAATACCCATTAACCCTTTTAGAACTTTATAAGTGTACAACCAACATAAAGCAGCAATGAACAGACCCGATGACTGTTTAATACCACCACATTTCTGAATGATTGGTGCAGGGATGAGTAGGATACCGATAGGCTATACAGTGCCATTTGCTCTTTTACTTTGTGTTATTCTTCATCTGACGGCACCAGCTTCCTAAAAAATACTGTGACACTGATGCTTTCAGCCTATGGAAGGTCATGCATGGGCCTATCAATAGATTATCTTTCACAAATGCAACATATTGTATGCAGTATAAAGAAACCCTACCTGCAGCTCTGCCAGAAAGCACCCATTATGACAAGAGAGACATACAGACTTTTCCGATTTAGCCTTAATATTCACTGGGGAGGGCAGATGGTGGGTTTTTTTAATAAATATCCTTTCTAGGTTACCTACTGTAGATGTGGGGGATAACTCCTTGCTTCCTTTGTTTAGCGGTACAGTCCAGCTCAGCCTGAACTGCACAAAGAACAGTTTTGAGGTATTCCTCACCCAGAGCATGTGTTAGATCTACAAACTGCACTGCTGGGATTTGAAGAAATGCGGGTCCACAGCAGATGCCCCAGTAAATGCTGAGGACAACACACATGTGCAAAGCTTTTATCACAGTAGTCAGGGGAGGCAGACATGTTTTCAGATGGAGGAAAAAAAAAATTCTGACCTACATCAAAAAAATTGGGGTTCATCCTTGAAACGAGGGCCCTCAGGGAACTTATCACAATGCCTCCGATCTTTCGTCCTTTTTCATGGCATGAAAACCTAAAAGAAGAACAAGTTACGTTCGTAAGCTAGTGAGCCAATGAAGTGAGAAGACATGAGGAAAGAGTGTTGGAAAATTATTTTGGCAGTAAACTGACTCCTTCAGAGCTCTCTTTTGTGCTGCATTGAGTCTAAAGAGAAAACTCTTTTTGTTGTGAGATTTTATTCTGTGTTCACTAACATTTCATGCATATTTTAGAGGTCCCCAGGGGAAAGGTATCTGCCAATTCCGAAAGCATTTCTAATTAATTAAAAAGCTTTTGTTGCTATGTTCTTACTGCATTTTCTGTAGCATTTTCATGCTAAGGCTTCTTGAATTATATTTAAAAGCCAGTAATCATAAGAAACTTTGATGAGGATTTTCAACACAAGACTTCCAAGTTTAGGCACTGTTGTATCCCTTTTAGACAGCCAAACAGCTAGCTTAAATTTAAAAAATAGTGAGCATCAAGAAGTTTCAAATTACTTCCTAAGGACTGCCTTACTAAAGGTCTCTCTCTTACCCTGCAACCTCTTGTTCACAGCAACTAGTAGCAGGCGCTGAGGAAAGCATGAGGGAAGCACAGCACAGGCATACAGAGATACCCTCCTGAATGCCCTCGAGGTATCCAGCATCTGCAGCTCAAGGCACTTCAGGAGGAAAATTCCCCCAGAGGAACAGAAAAGTGAAGATCCTGCTTTATTGTATCTCAAAGGGATGAGAGAAAGGAATGTCTTCTGCGAAGACTGTGTCAATCGCTTCCACATATGTATTTCCTCTAACATCACATGCGTATCCTCTATTTTTTTCAGCTTTCTTAAAGATGTAGTTTCCGTTTATAAACATTGTACCAAATTTTTTTACTTACTAAACTGATTGAAGAACACATCTTTTTTTAACTACCTCCACAACATTTCAGCCATGGCTAACCTATGAAACAGCACAATGAAAGTCCCATCAAATTATGACAGCCAAAGTTACATTACATAAAATAACACCAATGATGTATAGTCCAGAGACCTAGGTGTAAGCACATTTTGACGCGAACAATGAATCCACTCGAGCAATAATTAACCCTAATAATAAAAAAATCTCAAAAAAAAGAATGAACATTTTTTTTTACATTACAGAAATGAGAGAGCACAGCCATGCCCGAGAGAAAACAGCGACCTGTGCTGTTTGGCAATATAAATACTATTATATACTCCAAGCCAAGAGAATTATGAGACAGAACTGATAGACAGGGAGAGAGGATACATACTTCAGGTTTCCACTCATGTAACTTCCCAAACAGTATACGTTGCAGGAAAAATGTAATAAAAGGGAGAAGCAGCAGGTTGTTTTTCTGTAGTAACTTATTCCTCTTTCACTTCCCTTCACTGTCTCCTCCAAAATGGTCTGGTATCTTCAATGGCAAAGAGGAGCTAAAATGCTAAAACTAAAAATACTTGCAACATTCTGGAGCTATTCACTGACTACAGGCACTTTCATTTACTGCAATGAAAAGATAATCTGAGAAATATAATGGGAATTATTTTATTACATGCAACAATGTGGATTAAGAAGCAAGAACAAATCTTCATAGTTCACTTCATGATTCAGATTCATTGTGGCTTGAAACACATTCACAAATCTCATGGGTATTTTTACAACGCTGTAAAGATTAAAATATGGTTTAGAATTAAGGCTGATAGGTACTGAATCTGTATTAATGCACCTAAAGAGGGATTACATAGCACATACTGCTGTGGCACACATGGAAGGCCTAGCTCAGGAAAAGCACCCGCATTAATTTCAGTAAATTCTCTCCTGTCCTAAGAAATCTGTTTTCTAAAAAACAGACCTAATTTTTCAACCATTGAAAAAGAAGTCCAGTTTCAGAAGTGCAATATAATACCATCACATCAAGACAGTAGTAAGAAGTTCAAACAAGCAAAGCTTGTTTGGTTTCTCACACCAGCATCCATCCAATAGCACTGTATACTAATTTCTATCCTGAAGTTGTGAGCTCTCAAGATGCCCTTTCGTATCCTAGCCCAGATTAACAGTCATGGGAAATGTTTTGACTTTTTTAAAACAAGACCGGTCACTAGCCTGAAGATAGCTACTCTTGTCACTTCATCAAGAAGTCTGGGTAGCTGTTTTTATTGTTTTAAACACTTGAATTGGTCTTCTCATTTTAATTACATGTTCACAAAAGCGTAGTAAAAAAAAAAAGATACTAGAAGAGTTGAGTTCATGTCTATAGTAAACATTTTTCTTTAATCTATCAAATCAGATTTAACTATTTTCCTTATCATGGTAGTAATGTTTCATGCCTCTTGATGTCACTTTCATGAAATGCCATGTGTCCAAACATCATAATGCCCTCTTCTTGTAGGGTCGTACATTAATATGCATGCAAGTTCATGGTTGTTGAGTTTCATATGAGAGGAAATGCACTGAGGGGAGCATGTTCCATTGAAGACAGCAAGAACATTCACAACTAATACCATTGTTATGAGACACCTGGATGTTATACCAGAATAACATATATTTCAGCTAGCAAGGTTTTGTTTACCTGAGAAACTGAATTACCAACATGTGCAATACAAACTTTAAAAAGTGGCTTTTTCTGCAGACAGCAACTTTTTTCCATGAAAATCTTTCAGAACCCAACCACTTCCACTGTACTTACTTAACCTAGAGTTACATTTGACTAGAAGGAACATCTTAGCAGAGTGATCAAGGCAGCAGAGCTGAAATGCAGACTTCTTTCACTCCAGTTACAACCATTTAAATAGCTCAGTCTTTGTAGAGTAGTGATGAAAATTCCACACATTCATTTTGAATTAAAACCAATGTCACTATGAAATATTTCACCAAAAAATCTTAGATTTTTTTTGCAAGTGAATTAGATTTGTTGAAATTGAGCTTTTCCCACAAACAGTTTTTGAGAAGCTAGATTCCTTAATAAAAAATATCTTTAAAAATTAAAAAAGTTGCACCGCAGAAAACTCTCTATTGTCTCTGTAGCTAGGGACACACAGGCAAGATTCTTTTGTGGCTTTTAAGCTAACACAAAACTGGCAACATAGCACAAATAAGTCATCTATGCTTCTAGTTGTTTTTATTTTATTATATTTCAGCTTTATCTGAAGTCCAGAGGATTTCAGTCAGGAAGGAAGATAGAAGAGGTCAATTGTTTTTCTTTTCAATTAAACCTATTCATCCAGAAGTCTTAAAATACATTGCAAATGTAAGGCGAGCAGGTATCTGTATCTCTATTAAAAATTAAGGAACCTGAGAGAAGATGCCCAAAGAGACTTTCTCAAGGTCACACATAGCAAGAAACAGCCTGCCAGTAGATTGCTTACCAAGCCCAGAAAGACAGACAATACACAGACATACATACAAATCCATACATCTATGTAAGTTTCCAAAAGATTGTACTTATGTATTTCTTTTAATTCCAGAACAATCCAATCTTTGCAGCCGTAATGCTAAAGATAAATGATCAGTTTGCAGGCTGATGATCAAACTGGGTTTGAATGCTGAACTCATTAAGGGCTTGGAAGAAGCATACAAACCACCCTGCATAGGTGGTCTGTCACTAAAATTTGCAGTCTGGTGCACTGCATAGCATGATCCACAGGTATTCACAGTGATACAGGAAGAACAACTTGCCTCAAAAACCATCTGCCACACAGCTAAGTAATCAGAGATGATATCTTTAACTCATCATCATCTATTTCTGACATTCAACAGCTTTGGAAGAAGGTACGTGAAAAGTTCTGAAGTACTTTTTTTTTGCCTTTTACAAATAACAAGCAAGTAACAAGGATAACTTCTCAAATGTAGAACAAAGTGCAAGGTAATGTTAATTATTGATTAATATAAAAGCATATTTTTAAGACACAAGACATGATTGAGGTCATACATTATAATAATTAATGACTGCTTTCCAGAAAGCATCCACTGTGCTTGTAAAATTATGTTCATCTAAGAATTAATTAAACTAAAAGCTTTATGAAAATATAAAAGGACAATAATCAGGAAATCAGGTTAGCAGTTTGCTCTAATTTGTACAAAGAGAATTTGTATAATTGATTAGTCTGAGAGCAATTACAGAGCTGGCAAAGCCCTCAAACAAGAACCAACTTAAGAATGGCATATTTGTAATTGGTTTGTATTCATCTTTCCAGCACACTTATTTGCAAAATAATAGCCAAAATTGTTGTTCCATTTTCTGGTATATGAAGGAAACAATTAATATTATGCATATGCAAAACTGTGTGCTCTGAACACACCCTGCTATCAGTCCAGGCTGTCTGTGAATAATGCTAGGAGACTACTTCAACGTGGCTAAAACAGGGTTGCCTTCCAGCCTGGTTTATAGGCAGTCTGAAAAAGGCCTCAGACAATATTGTGCATCACACCCTTTTTCATATTCCAGAAATCATCTCCCTCTTTATTCTGTGACCTTCAGAGGTGTCACATGGGGGATTTTGGTGGTGTTTTTTTCCTCCAGAAGTTGCAGTGATGATCAGATGTCATCAGAGTGAACGCTTGCAAAGAGCAAGCCCACTATATCATTTGCAATTGAATTCACAACAGTAGTGCTTTTCACATGTGGGAGGCCAGAAAGAAAATTTACCTGTAATATTACATAAAATACTTGATGGGCCACATCTGGCCTGCAGCATCTCAGATGTGAATTTACCCAGCAATACAGGGGTTGGAGCACGAAAGAACACTAAAGGGACTTTTACCACTCAGCATTATCTCTGGCCATGGAAGCATACAACTTGGCCACAGGTGCACATCACCCTTTCTATCTGAAAGTCAGTCTTGAAACAGCAGCGTCTTAACCACACAACAAATTCAATCTCAGTAATTGTCACCATCCAGCAACTAACCGTACTCACTCCCCATACAACAGAATGTCTTCCATATAGACTTTGTGAGCATATTATCTCAGTCCCTCCATCTCACATAATCCCTTGCGTTTCTGCAACTAAATATGGATCACCCCTTCCCTGATGTATGTATGAGTTTAGTATGCTGTAAATCCCAAAAATGGAAAGCAAAGCAAACATAAACCATCCCCAGGTCTCTCTATATCCTCATAATAGAAAGCTGTTTACATCTGAGAATGCTGTGGAAGCCAACAGGATCCTTAACAGGATTTTCTTTTGCAACATCAGCACAGAGTTGTTGTCATACATTACTCTGGACAGAGGCAATTTATAATTGTGTTTTGTAACAGTGACTGCTGCTTAATGATAAGTGCTTATTTCACCTTTTTGTGTTATAGAAAGAGCTACAGATGATTAAAACTGGAGTGAGATTTTTGATGAAGATACAGTGAATAACTGACAAAACAAAATAATGTAAGTCAAGATGTGTTGCACATTTGAGGTTACTGCTATGATGGAGCACCAAATATACTATAGTAGAAAATCCAGACCACGAAAAGCGCTCAAGGCAGCTTTGTTCACATGAAGTCTATGAATATTATGCCCTTTTGTATCAGCAAACTTCGTAACTGAAAATGACAGAGGACTTATTTATATAAGTGATGTGACCTCTGACCAGCAACATGAGAATATTACTATTTAAGAACTTGCTGAATCAGGCAAGTTCAGAGTTAGCTCTAAATACATTCTTCAATATCTTTTGGCTTTCAGTACATGCTTAAATTTAAGCTTGTATATGCAGAGTTTTTCTTCAATAAGGATCTGCTATGATATATCAATAGTAAGCAGATGTCCAAATGGGACATGGACATTGTGAGCAACTGGATTAAGAGTAGAGTGTTTTTCCTCCAGACAAATGAAGAACCTATGGAAAATCAAGGGTAAGATTTTCAAATATACAGAGAGCACTGTAGTATAATATAACAGCTCTAAAACACCTGTGGACTAAAACCGGCTGAAACAAGGCTGTTGTCATTGGCTCACAAAATACAGCAGGAGCTGCACAGTACCTCTGTGGTGTCTTCAGGTGT
>VZSZ01002756.1:0-34755 GCA_013398815.1 Ibidorhyncha struthersii
ATCTGCCTCCTCATCCTGGTTGGGCAGTCTATAACAGACTCATGTTTGTACAATAATACGATGTTAAAGGAAAAACAAAAAGAAAACCAAACCACAAAATCACCACCACCCCCCCATTATTACTTTTCTCTTAAAAAAAAAAAAAAAAAAGCTTGAAGTCTCAAATGTCTAGGATTTTGTAACAATTTTGACCCTGAAATTAAAAACAAACACTGCTCTTAAGTTACTCATATCTAAGGAAATTGCTTTGGATACTATGGTTTAAATCCACAAAATTGAGACCTTTAAAGATTAAAGAGATTAAACCAATGTTATCAGAGGAAAATGATATCAGCTATTATGATAACCACTAATTTATTCCAATGATATAAGCACAAAGTCAAGGGATGAAGTTTTGGGACGTAAAAACATAGAATAATAGAATGGTTTAGGTTGGAAGGGGCCTTAAAGATCATCTAGTTCCAACCCCCCTGCCATGAGCAGGGACACCTCCCACTAGACCAGGCTGCTCAAAGCCCCATCCAGCCTAGCCTTGAACACCTCCAGGGATGGGGCAGCCACAACTTTGCTGGGCAACCTGTTCCAGTGTCTCACCACCCTCAGGGTGAAAAATTTCTGCCTAATATCTAATCTAAATCTCTCCTCTTCCAGTTTGAAACCATTACCCCTCCTCCTGTCACTACATGTCCTTGTAAAAAGTCCCCCTCCAGCTTTCCTGTGGGCTCCCTTCAGATACTGGAAGGCCACTATAAGGTCTCCCCAGAGCATTCTCTACTCCAGGCTGAACCACCCCAACTCTTTCAGCCTATCCACTACACGTCCATCTACTCACACATATATAAATAGAATATCCATTTATGAACAACTTCACTATAAAATATAAATGAAATTAAGAGAAAGGACTGTCTAGGGTGAAATAGGACCAGGCTAATTAATAAGCCCCTTTGGAGTTGTAAACATAGAATTTAAACAATTTCATCAGAATTTGTTTTAAAGCAAAAATGGAAAGCTTTTCACAAGATCTTGCATATGAACTATCTTGGTTCCTCCCCCCACCCCCCCAACTATAACATATTATTTATTACAGATTGCAAGTTCTACCTAGACTCAAGTCCCAGTATCAGTTTCTTTGCTTTCCTCAAGCCAATCCCACTCACTTTCCTGGGCTGCTTATACCAAAATTTAATTTTTGGTTCACTTATGACCCAACTTTCATCTTAAATTTAACTGTTTGCTGTCTGCTAAGAAATTCATCCTAGCTTGTATATGCCCTTGAAGACCTCTTTCTTCTGACTTCACAGGAGGTCACCATTTGCATCAGAGTTTTCTCACCCCCATCTTTCTGGGAGGGAGACCTTCCCTAGCTTCCCTGTCACCCATTTGGCAGACAAGAGAAGATATATTCTCCATAAACAGTGAAATTTTAACTAAAATTTTGCCAAAAATGGAGTCACTTTTGAATCAGTTTGTTTATCCCTAATAAGTCTCACTTTTGATCTAATTCCAGGATAGATAAGGAAAAGAAGTTATGGTGAGAAGACCTGATATTAAAGACAATTTTGCCTAAATTTCTACCTTAAATACTTTCAACAGCTTTTGATTTGCAGAACTCTGAACATTTTCAGCTGTTGTGAAACTGCTGATTGGTAAGCATAAGCTACTGATAACAATTTTTCCTTTTCTTAATTTTCACAAACCTCTCAGTCATAACTTTGTCCTTATATGCTATATGAATGGGGCATAACTCAATTTCAGGTAGTAAATATAGTTCTACCTAAACAATAATAGGCTTAAAAGGTCGACCTCCTTTCAATGAGAAGAATATTCATGTTAATTTCTTCAAGGTTGCAGATTTACCAAACTCAGGTAATGCCACCAGATATTGAAAAAGTGATGCTGAAAAAAGCCAAGAACAAAACAAACACCCCCACCTTCACGTTTAATGCCACTCTAAAAGACACCTTCTCACACTGACACTGTAATGATCAATATATTGACTTAACCACTGATAGCACTTTTCTTTAAAACATCTAAAAAACTTTAAGATAGATGTAATTAATTAACCACAATGACTGACCACTTTCAAACAAAGACTCTTCAATTTGAGGAATGCACAAAAGGCTGATAAGTACCAATAAACATATAGGAGGATTATACACTACATTTCCTAAATCCTCACAAGAAATCTAATAAGGAATAAAGTCAGTCATGATTCATGATAAAACCAATTGTAAATGTTTACATCATCATCAGCACAAGCTTCACCCAGTGCCAGAAATTAGGAATGATAAAAATGGAATGCCATTTAGTTGAAAATAATGTTTTCCATGGAAACAGCAGCACAAATAAGTATTCATAAGTGGTGTTATGTGATAAAACTGATTTACATGGTAATTTTTTGAACTTTAAATAAATAAGTTCAAATTATACGCCCTGTGATGATGGCAAATTCAAATACAGAGACTGATAATGAGTGAATGAATTTTAAATAAAATTTTAAAAAATACAAAGTCAAAAAAATTGCAGGCTGCAAGGACAGACAGAGGCAATGTTAACATCAGAGGACTTCCTAGCAAAGTGAAAAAGCTGTGTTTACTCAGCTGCCGAGGCGGAAACTTTTAGCAGGGTATATGTATGAAATTCAAGTCTGAACTGGCTTCTGCTATGAAATGATAGGCCCTATGGTAAACAGAACAGCCATGAATGTTGTTTACTTTAGCCAGGCTTTGGTGCAGTCTCTCACAGCACTGTTGGCGCCCTGCTAGGGAGGTGTGGACTGCATGAGTGGACTGAGTAACTTACTGCACCTTCAGGTTTAAAGGGCAGTGGTTGGCATTCATAGACTAAGGGTCAGATCGCTACAAGTGGTTTCAGTACTGGGCTGATACGGTTTAACATCTTCACTGGTGACTTGAAAGACAGGACAAAACGCACCCTCAGAAATCTTGTGGTTGGCACCAAAGTCACAGGATCGGGAAGCATACTTCTGCAAGACTGTCCTTCAGAGGGATCTTTATAAGCAGGAGGAATGGGTTGACAAACTATGAAATTCTACCTAGACAAATGAAAAGTCTTGCACTTGAGACAGAGTAAGCCCATGTAACAATACAGGGATTCAGCTGCCTAGAAATCAGCTTTGCAGACAAGGATCCAGGTAGACCACAAGTTGAACATGAATAAAGGAGCTTGGCCAAATGCCTGCCAGAATTCCCCTCTGACATGTTCTGTGATTCAGTGATCCCAGCTATGAAAGTCTGTGACAAATCTGAATTAATAACAGCAGTGGTAAGGGTTGCGTAAGGCAAAGGTGATCTAGTTCATGTAGTCTAGCTGGATTTCTGAAAAGCTCTTAACAGTGCCCTTCAAGCCTTTGTCAAGAGCTTTGAAGGGACAGCTACATGTTTTACAAACTCTGCTAGCATGCCTTCATGTCTCAGTGTGAGTCCAGGGAGCCATAACACTAACATCATACAGTACAACCATGGAAGTGTGGCAAAGAATGTTTAAAATATCCGAAGTGTTCAAGAGGCCTCGGTCCCCAGCATGATATTGTTCTTTGTCTGAATACCATTTTATTCGTTCAAAGCACAGCTTCAGTTAATTTCAGCTTCCTCTAAGAGTACTCAGAACCTCTACAAATGCATCCTTGTCTCAAAATTCATATCCTGAATGCAAGGAATACACAATCGTGTCCAGGTAAACAGTTCCACTAAATTGAATGGACTATTATCATGATGCATTATGCTAGTTCAAAGCTTTGATGCGAAAGCAAAGGCAAATTTTTCACTCAAAACATTTGTGGCTTTCTCTTTCTTACTGTAATTATCTTCCTTGTTCACTAAACAACTTCCAGCTTCAGTAATAAAAGAGGCAGAGGCCTTAGCATACGTTCTCCATTATCTTTATCAAATAAGACAGGAACACCAAACCATACATGCAAACATATAATTAAAATTTGCTTCACGATGTAGTAACAAAAAGTCAAGTAAAGTTGATACAAACTTCTTTTAATATATTAATTAAGATATTTCAATTATAAATTATATTAAAAGGATGATGATGATAAAGATCTCACCATGTAGAACTACTGAAAGCCCAGCTTACATGGATTTAGATCTTTAGCATGTCCAAAACTCCAAACTGATTCAAGAAACTGTAGACCTGAGAGCTGGCCATAGCTTCTCATCTTTCTACAGGCATCATTCACTATTCCTGCAGTGGACCCCACAATTATTCAGTGGCAGGCAAGAGGTAAGACCAAGGATCACGACTTACCCAAAAGACCCTGTTCCTGCCTGAGCTTGCAAACAAGGCAGTTACAAGAAATGGGCAGGAAATATTTGTAAAATGAAGCAATTGATGTTTTTTTTAGGTTGTGAGGGATTGTTTGCTAGTTATACTCTTCTGCATCATTTTGCTTAGCAAATTTCTTTCTCCCTCCATCCATCACTGTATTGAACTGCCTTCTTGTGTGCTTTGTCTCTTCAGCAACTTCAGACACCAGTGCTATCATTTACCTACTTTCTAGTTACTGTCAATGAAATCAACTGAAATTAATGGCAGTCTCACCTGAATAACACACGATCTCAGAAAAACTTAGTAGTCGGATGCTCAAAGTGAGTCCACTGTGGAATATAAACCTATTTAAAATGTCTTAGAAGGAGAAGCCTGTCTGCTGCAGACTGCTGTCCATTAGATCATGCAAGCTGTATGCTGCACTGTCCAGAACTCTACTTCTATGTAAAATAGTTAGTTTAAAGCTAACTCAGCTATTTTTAATCATCCTTGTAGCCTGAAGCATAAATATCAAGTGCTTCGACTGATATATTACTCAAGATGCAATGAATTTTTTGCAGCTCCTTATTTCTACGTGATCTATTAAATCATTGGGAAGCAGAGGACATAATGTCTCAGCTATTATCAAATGTCCTTTTTCCAGTAGCCTGCAAAAACTTGGTTAAAATACACAAATTCTATCATTGTACAAGTTTGGTATATTCCAAAGTATCTGAAGGTAAATGTGATCAAAGAATGCTTCCTTATTCAGTTTTTCAGGTTAACAATTGAACAGTTAAAATGAACCCCAAAACACGTGTAAATTTAGACCACCTGTTTGTAATGCAGTCATGATGAACAACATATTAAAAATCATAACACTGTATTATACAAAAATAATAATCAAATTTTGCTGTAAGCTACACTTGGACTGTATATTGACTACGTATCTTGCCATAAATTAATAAAAACAGCATTTGGGTAAGAACGGCCAGTAATGTGCATCAGGAATAATACAAAATTCAAAAGTCGTACTAGTCCATTACTCCTTATAATGTTTCTGTTTTCCTCTTGAAAACAAATTTCACAGGAAATGAGCTAGGTGTTAAAGATAGCTTTTTTTAATCCCCATAACATGAAAGTGCTAATTCACTAAAGTAATAGTGATAATTTGGTTTGACCTTATTTATTGTAGAATATTGTTTTTGAATTTATCTAAAAACAGAAAGGAATTTATGAAAAAAATCAATTTCTGTATGTTTGCTGTATTTGCACATGACTAGTTCAAGCAAAAACATTTTATTCAAATGCTAAGAGTTAGCATAAATGTTTTCAAGTAATTTTACAAGTATCGATCCAAATTTAATGCTCCTTCTGTTTACTGCAAATACAGATGCTGAACATCAATACTGCATACTTGCAGTAACCTCAGTTGAAACATTTAAAATGCAGCGGTTCAATCTATGAAGTATTTCTGGAACTAATCAACAAGGAAACGGGAATTTCAAGAGGAGGGTTGACAGCTCTGGTAACTCACAGTTTTATGCACAAAGATTTCAGTTTATAAATGTAATAATTTGCCAATTTTGTTTACTGTATAGCTTCATTTTCCTTTCAAATTTTGAAGCTTCTTTCCCAGAATGGTAATAGAATTTCTAAACATTTAAGATCTCTGGACTTATCCCAAGTTGTATAATAACCCAACTTTGTAAAAAATATCTCTTGGTCCAGTTCTGTCAGGAAAATGACAGGACAATATTCTAAAATAGTAATACGGGATTAAATTACCTGAACTGCAAATGCAATTAGAAAGCCTGAAGCATAGCAGAGTTAATGTATTTCCACTGCAAAAAAAAGAAGGGCCATGCAACTGTTATTCAATAGTTCCCTGCAATCTGAAGACTAGAGTTATGAAGCAGCTCCTCATAGAAATCCTTAACATAGAAATAAGCACAGATGGGAGCAGTTTTAGGATGAAATAGATTCTGAAAAATCTATCAACTGGATAATGTGACTACTTACATTTAGAGGGAAAAAGAAAGAAACCAGAACTCAAGGTGAGCTCTGTTACCTCACCGTACAAAGGCTTCTAACTTTTGTTATTTGCTGCGTAGAGTTTTACTCCTTGTAAGAGTAGGTGTCTGTATAAAAGACCATGACTTTGTGCTGTGGAGTGGCACATTCTGAGAACAAGGACTCTGTACATTCCTCTCTTGACTTTGCATACCTGATATACTTCCCCAAGATCAAAGCAGACAATGGGCTATGCATCTAAGAAGATCAGCACAAAGGTTAAAGAACAGTTTAAAGACAGACTGGATTAAGCTATGGTTCTTAGCACTTCCATCTTGCATACTACAGTCCTAATCACAGTATCTTCTGATCTACCTTTCACAAATCATGTGCAACAGATCTGGTCACGGGCTGGGATATGATCTTCTTTCACTTCTCCATTGGAGAAGTCTATTTGCAGGGCTCTTATGAAGAAAAGTCATCAGTGGAATTCCACCTGGACCTCAAATGGAACTCATGTTGTTCAACATCATCCAGGAGAAGGGGTAAGAAAATGAAGTGATAAAATGTGCCGAGACAGAATTTTTGGAGAACAACTAATCAGGTAGTTTAGGTAGCAAACCTAAAAGCTGATTTGCTTAAAGACCAACCTTAAGGATACTGGCATGCCAAATTCAATCAAATTAATTCAGTATTCAGAGTACTGCGTGAAGGAAAAAAAAAAGCGCCCAACCTTGTTTACACAGTGATGGGCTCTGAACTAGTTATTATTGCTTAGGTATGAGACCTTGAGAGTATAATTTGCAGTTTTATGAATACATGTACTCAGTCCTTACAATATAAGAAATTATTTGGCTAAGGCTGGTACCCAAACAGAAAATATTATTATGCCACTGTATAAATCCATGTTGCATGAGCAACTTGCCTGTCTGCTTTTTGTCCCTCCCTCTGTAAAAAAATTTGCAGTGAAACTTGAAAAAGAACAGAGAAACACAACAAGAATGATCAAAGATGTGGGAATCTTTCCATACAAGCAGCTATTAAATGACTAAGATTTTTCAGAATGGAAAAGAGGTCAACACAAAAATATGTCAGGAGCTTAAAAAAAAAAAAAGTGTCTTGGAGACAAGGAATACAGTACAATTGTTCATGATTTCTTATCATACAAGAAGCTAAATAAACTGAACAGAAGGTGTGCACAGTGAAGAAAAAAGATACTTATTCTATCTAGAAGTCATTAAATTGTGGAAGTCTCTCAAACAGAATGCTGTAGACCCTAATCTCACACATGGGTCCAAAAAGCAATCAAATTTATGAGTGAGGCATCCATCAAGAGCTATTAAAGACAAGCAGTCTCCAAGGCAAAAATCACTAGAGAACAGAAAGCACATTAGAGGAATCTTACATGCTTTTTCTTCTTTTGTAATCTTTCCTAAGCACTCTTAGAGCAAAGATACTGGACGAGATGTATCTTTGTTCTAACCCAAAGAAGTTGTTGATATGTATATGTTGTTACTCAAAGTAGACATTAACTCAGCACTTCATAAGCACAAACAGAACATTAATCTTTGTTTAGCGTCAACTATTTCTCATATAGAGTGTTCAGCAAGTTTTAAAACACTATAACTATTCCCTCCAACAAATACATCTCTACCATATGTCTAGGCTGGGAAGAATTATAATCATAATGTAAAACAAATTTTTAAAAAAGACACTTTCTCCAATCATTTATTCATGACAGAGTGGCAACCAGATGAATTGTTTGGATCCCTTCCATCTTAGGCAATCAGTTTCCTAATTCTTATACTAAATAACTACATAGAGAAGGTTTATGCGGTTTTCCCCTCCTCTACATTTTCACAGTTTTGCATCTTTTTAAAACATGTTTTGATACAACATTGCACTATGTACACCTCTGCTTCATAGCCTTTGTATGGCACCTTCTTTTTTACTACAGCCAAAATTGCATTTCCATATAAATCACTTGCTAACCTACTTAACATAAGATTTGATACTCCAAGAGCATGATCTTTTTAGAAAACTGACTTAAGAATCTATTGAAAATTCAATTCTGTATACAACACAACCACAGGGATATTTTGTTAGTCTGTTTCCTTATTTTCTTTGGTAGAAAATGTTTAGTTTTTTGTTGAGGGCTGGGGGGGGAAGAGCGGGGTTATATGTGGGTGTTTTTTTTAAATCCAAAAGCATCTAACATACATTTGGATAACTGCACACGTGTTTTTAGGCCATAGATAAAACATATAATAGTCATCCAACTAAATGGGATGTTCATGCTCAGAGGAAGTGGAGATAGCATGATATACAATTTCATCAAATATATGCAACCCACACATACCTAAGTGTTCCTACTGAATTGAGCTCGCATGTATCTCTCTAATGAATACAAAAATAATTATTATATGCAATTATTAGATGTTTGTTTCTGAGCAGTTAGAAAGCCAGGAGCGATGCGGAGCAAGAACCATCACAGTTTAGAATAGCATTATCTGAGACCATAAACATAGCTTTGACAGGCTGGAGTATTTGATATTCTTCCCCCTCTAACAATACAGTTGTCAATATTTATAAGGAGCTGTAGCAGCTTAAATTCTGGGGTGCAACATTCCTTAGCTCTATGCACACCCAAGTATTTTTAGCAGTGACAGCACACGGGAAGCTACTTACGAACAAGAGAGCGAGCTGTGATATATTAACAAGGCAATGCTTGATGACAAGAGATCAAGATACTGAAATATTTTTTTTTTTTTTTAAGAAAAGAACACCTTTTCATGCATATCTTCAAACATACCAAATAGTTCTACTATACAGGATTAAAATGATCCTACTTTCCAAAACTTAAAATACCAAAATGTAAATTACATTTTTCCTTCAATCAATGTATGACTTGAGAAAATGAAGTCATCGGCTAATCACACATAACATTTTGTCATGACGGAACCCTTTTACGTAAGCATCTTGTGAATGCACTAAAATGATTGGCTTTATCTAATATGTGTATTAGCAACTGTTACAAACTAGACTAATAAGATTAGATGTGTTACAGAACAATAGTCTGCCTTTAAATAAACTTCATATATTTTTCTTAAAGTGCATGTTTTTTCAAATGCTTTTAGACTACAGTATCAATCACAAAAACATCCTCCACCCAAAAAAAAAGTTAAGCCTAAAAGATAGCTTCTAAGGGTTTGGGTTTTTTTTGTAAAATTAAGTATTCTCAATGGCCATTTGATAAATCTACTCATTTTTATAAAACAAAACCAAATTTGTAGATAATTCGTGTGTTTTGTTAAGAGCTGGCAGTAATTTTTTTTATCTTTCTGAAGTTAGAAATCAACTTTTTAATATATTACACTTTTTAAAAAAAACTAGGTTAAAACCAGAAACAATACATTTGTCATATTTAAATAATATTGCAATTGTCCTGCCTTCTCCCAACTTTGTAGCTTTAGATCTTTAGAACAAGCTGAGCAATGGAAACTTACTAGTGAGATGATTTCGACATATTACAACCTAAGACAACCACTACTATTACTACAGTTGGAGTATCCTTGTGATAAATGCAGACATAATAGGAAGAGTATAACAGTTGGTAAGTTAGATGCTCTCCTCTGGCCCATCACGTGTCTACTTGTGCTATTTTTCCCTTGGGAAGTTTGAAATGGAAAAGAAAAATATGCCTGAGGGAGTCACCAAGTAAGGGACTCTTCAAACCCTTTCCAATACTTCCACTCTTTTCCCTGGTCAGGGCGCTGCAGCAACTTTAGAGCCCACTAGTGTGGAACTGGCCAAAACATGCTCAAAACTGGAACTGGCCAAAATGCTCTCAAAACACTTGAAGGGCACTTTCAAATAGGAATTCAAAGTCTTATGTGAGTGCCTTAAAAAACACTCATCAGATTAAACTATATACCTACACAGTTTTATCTAAGGGTACATATACATTATTCATACATGTATCTATGTGTACAGCACACAATTTTAAAATAAACAACTCCCATTTTATAAAATAGAAAAAAAAGGTAGGAAACTTTGAATGGTTATTGAAGCATTTAATTTAGGATGCTGAGATTAAACAACTTTATTTTTATTTAAAATGCAATATGTTGACAATTTTTTTATTGAAAATTAATTTATCCACATTTTCTTTGAAGTTTTCTATAAAATATTTAGAAACAAATATTTCATTCACTGTTTATTTCATTTGGCCAAAAATAGCATCTTATTGCCAATGGCATATATGGATGTGCTTGGATAGTTGTAAACTGCAAAAATATACAACATACCAAAACATACAACAGAAGCACAATGTTAAAGAGAGGGAAAAAAAAAAAAAAAACAAAACTCAAAAGCTATGCAGGAATACTACGCTAAAACTTGAAAATGTGCTATTACGTTTTGGAAATGAAGTTAGTAATGAAATTTCCTGAAATAAGAACTCTTCGCCAGAACCTAATTCACCATGAACAATGGAGTAAACTAAAAGGGTTTCTTCTCCAATATATTTCTTTGCAATGGAGACATTTTTGAGCTAATTTTTCCTTACTGTATATAAAAGATATTTGAGGGCATTCAACCAAAAAACTTTCCCACTATACTGTAATACACTCTTCTATAACACTAGGTCTACGGAAAAGCTTACAAGCTTGGCAAAATTGGAATTATTTTTTCATTAACCCCATTTACAGCATTTCCAAAGTACTTTCATATAATCTAGGAGCAAAACTGCATCTTCAGATTCTCTTCTTATAGTCTAAGTATCAGTCAGATATGCTTAAGAAATCCAGGTATCTCATCAATTACTAAAAGCCTTTTACAATCTTCTGACTAATAATTTTTCTATTTTTATTTAGCCAGATGCGAGAACAAAACCAAAGCAACCAAACAGAGTAGATGAGTTATCAAAAAAAAAACCAAAAACAAACAACCACCCACCAACATCCAAACCAAAAAACCCAACAGCCAAAAAGATTTGGAAAGCTTGTTCCTTTGGACTCCACAGTAGCCTGAGAGGCATAAAGATGAAACAACACGTTCCAAATTTTTGAATAAAATTACTTAGTAACACTTTTCTAAAGTGAACATTAGTGCTTGATATTTAAGAATCACCAGTAAACTCAACCTTGTATGGAGCATAAAGTAACACAAAGCAGCTCAAAACATACTCAAAAGCAATAAATTGACTCTTGGACAGAAAAGTCTTCTTATTCATTCAGTCTTCAATTGAAATACTTGAATTATCCTAGTTCTCAAATTGCTCTCCTTTTGATGACTTGGGGCAATGAGTTAGAACCACCTTTTCTTCCCTTTTTTCTATTTCTTACGTGCAACTGAGAAATCGCCACTGTGTCTTATCATGTTACAGCAAAGCTCCCTCAGATTTCAAGTTTGCATTGCTTCTGATAGAGTTTTTTAATTTTCCAAGTATTTTATTATTTAAATTTAATGCTGAACCAATAAACCATTTACTTCAACATGCACTAATGATCTCCTTTCATTAAATGGATTTTAAATCAGTGCATTCAGCTGTATGGCAAAATAAAACAACTACCTAGGCACGTAGGGAAATACCTGAGATGCAGTTTTCAACGTTTCACCCGTGTCTTTAATTCAGACTAATACACTCTGGTTTTATGTGAAAGGAAAAGTATTTCTGTATGCTGTTTCCCAAAGAAGTCAAATACTAAATGTGATTTCAGTTCTTTTTAAAGGAAAGGTAACTTGTATTGAAATGTAATATAACGATAATATTGAAAGTCATTTTAGAAATTATGCTTAAATTAATATTTATTGTTGGGTAACACTTTATAGCCAGTTACTCTGGAAGTTGGAACTGGTGACCAATTTTAACTATGAAATCCAGCTAAAGAGGTAACACCATGGGTGCAAAAGGAAACAAGTAATGCAATGGTTATTCAAGGCTTTCTTACTAAATAATATTTTATGAGCCTATCAATATTCATTATAGTTCCAGAAGAGTAATTCTGTCTTGAAGTAGAGATACTTAATGTTCTTGCTTGGGGATTAGTTAGTGATTGTCTCCTTTAATGCACAGTCATTACTCCTTACGTTCTGATGGGATTTTCTCTTTCTCACCACCCTCCCAACCTGTTATGGAGAAACAGTGCTTCCTTTACAACTGTTAATAAAGGAAGCTGTGATTATAAATTGGTATTTTAAATTTGCCTTGAAATGTTCCTTACAATATATAAATACAGGTGTTTGTGGATGTTGTAACATCAGTCATAGCCTAATCTTACAGGAACACTGCTTTGCAAACATGAAAATATTCTCAGAATTAGCAACATAACAAAACAGTTGCAACAATACTGTAACTCACCACAGATAACTGATTCCCAAGAAACAGCTAATAGACTAATTACTGAGGGACTTTGCTAACTATAACCAGATATGTGTAATTGCTCAGTGTTTATTTTTTTCTCAATATTCTGTGTCATTCGCCATAGCATTGAAATAAGCTCACTGAAAGCTCACTATAACTCAAGTGTTTGGTTTCAATCTTTGTCCTCCGCAATCCTGTATTTCATAGCTATGTCTAGCAACCTACATCACTGAACTGAGCAAAAGCTCCCAGGTAAACGCACTGATGGGATTAGAGGTCAGCAGAACTCAAGGTTCACAAACAAAATCTCCTAATTTAACCTCGTTATTTCCTGATAGCCAAAGACCTTGTGAAATATTTGTTTCATCTACCCATGCAAACCTAACGTTGCCTTATATTTGTCACTTGATTCCCTCAAAATTCGAAGAAAAAGCCTTTGGCACCTGGCTTTAGCAAAAGGTCAAATTTAAAGAACTGCAATTCATTTATTTAGGATCACACAGCGTAATCATGTTTTATTAGTACACTATTTCAAAATATCTGGCCTTAGCAAATAACAGCTTATTCACATTTAAATGTGGTTGGTTCATTTTCATAGAATCATAGAATTGTAGAACCATAGAATGGTTAGAACTGGAAAGGACCTTGAAGATCACCTAGTTCCAACCCCCCTGCTATGGCAGGGACACCTCCCACTAGACCAGGTTGCTCAAAGCCCCATCCAGCCTGACCTTGAACACCTCCAGGGATGGGGCAGCCACAACTTCGCTGGGCAACCTGTTCCAGTGTCTCACCACCCTCAGGGTGAAAAATTTCTTCCTAATATCTACTCTAAACCTAGCCCCTGTCAGTTTAAAACGGTTACCCCTTATCCTATCACAACACTCCCTGATCAAAGAGTCCCTCCCCATCTTTCCTGGAGGCGCCCTTTAGGTACTGGAAGGCCACTATAAGGTCTTCCCTGAGCCTTCTCTTCTCCAGGCTGAACAACCCCATATCTCTCAGCCTGTCGTCTTAGGAGAGCTGCTCCAGCCCTCTGATCATCTTTGTGGCCCTCCTTTGGACTTTTGACGCTTTTCATCCAATTCTTAAATTACCCAAGTCTGTGCAAACATTCTTCGACCTGTGACAGGCTGTAGCAGGGCTACATAAAATGATGAATATCATACTTCATCAGAGCTTCATGAGAAGCACGTACAATACCTGATCTTGCACTACCCTTGATAAAATCTTTCATTTTGTGTTCACTCAGAAGGAAGGCAAAAATCAGGCAAATTTTTAAAACAATAAAAAAACAGCTGCGTGATACTATTTAAGTATTATCAAATGTTTGGAATGTATCCTATAAAGAAGGTATGTTAAAAATCGGTTATCTCCTACACTGAACCAGATCCAAACAGGCAAAATACACCAACAGGTTAGCATTTCCCACAGGACTTCTACATTGCCAAACAGCAACACTTAAGGGTTTTTCTTAAGGGCGTTTTTACTCAGAGAACTTTTTTAACTAAAAAAAATTTAAAGTATTTCTAAAAAAAAAAACCCAAAACAAAACACCACTGAAAAAAAGACCCAACAAAAAAACAAGACCCCAAGACCCACAAAAAACCCCACACAGTCTTACTGGGGAAGCACCAAATAAACACATTTATCATCATTTGGAAATCACTTGGCATCAAAATGAATTGATTATGACTAGTGGCATGTGAAAAATTGCAGGCACATTACTTCAATCCATGAAACAATACCTTAAAATATTTACTTGTTTGAAATGATCAGTTTAAAATTCTGCCCACTCAACAGAAGAGGTTGTATTCTTTTCCAGCTAAGAATCTCTAGATTGAAAATACATGTGGCACAGCTAGGAATTTGAAAGATAGATTAGTCTGAGCAGAAAAATATTACCACTAAGTCCAATAGCTTCTACTCAGTATGATGTTAACTGGCATTTTCAGAGGTTAGTGCTGAAATATAATACCCTCTGGAACAATCTGATACACACTAGTTGTTGCTGAAAAGGAATTAATGGTAGCAGAAGACAGAATAATGAGTCTTCCTCCCTCAAAAAATCTTTTCTCTGCTATTTGTTAACCTGTTTTACTATTGAAGACTCATCATAGTTATAAAGGTCTGACTCAGATTTCACATTAAATACAGTATTCGGGACCTCATACTGAAGTCATTCGAAGTATAAATTCAGTAAGTATTTTCTGAGTTAGTCTGTGTGGATTTGAGGATAACTTACAGAAGCCAATGGGAAGTCTCATTTATTTCAATGAATAATTCAGTATAGACTTTACGTTTAGTTTTTGTTGTTAAATTCTGGTCTATTTTGCTTTGGAAATAAAGATACACATTTCAAAAAAGGATTTTTGAACACACACCTGTAATAATTGCATTTGACAAATTAAAATAGAAGTAAAGGTATCATGATGAAAGCAGTGATGTTTTAGCAGCATTTCTGAGAACTGAGAAAATCTAGTAACTACGCATATGCAATCGTAATGAGCCCTGTATTTATGGAGACTTCCTGCTGCTCGCCTTTTCACATTATTCAAGGCACAACCATATCACCAAGTTTGATTATCATATTAGGTACTGGCCTCACATTTCCTCCCAAAAGCTAAGCCTGAAGGCAAGTTCTGTAATTTCCACCCAGATCAACTTCTCTAATAGCTGCTATTTAATGTCGGTGTATATCACTTCATACAAATAACTCACAAATAAATAAGGAGTGCTTGAAATCTAAATCTGATATCTGCGACCTGAACAGCATTTCAAAACTGAAGGTACTTTTAAAGACGTAAAGCAATAGCATGTACAGTAACAATATACATGATCCTGAGTAACAGCTGCATGACAGATTAGATATTGCTTATAGTGTTGGGTAGTACCTGAAAGCACAAGTAGATCCAGTGAAACTATAACAAAGCATAACTAGTAGAAGAAAGGACATATTTTGTTTTGGCTAGCTAATTCTTTCTGACAATTTCTAGTGGTAATTTTTACACTAAATCCTCAGTGTGAGGGACTCCCATGACTTCTTTTTTGAGCATAAAATAACATTAAAAGTAGTTCTACACTAACAATAGAAAACAATCCTGAAACTTATTGCTTTTTTTTTTCCTTCATTTTATGCAGGATGTCAACTGTTCCATAGAGCATTCAGTTCTATTATTTACAATAATTTTTTTATTTGTATTCATTACATTCAATCAGTTCTATTCATAAATGTCTAAATTAGCACCATCCTTTCTACTGCAATCACAAACAGAAGTACCTACATATACATACGCCATCTGCTGAGTGATCAAACAGAATAATTTCTTACTATTTACTTGCTTCTGGTATGCCTTGAGGTTTTGCAACCTACCATGAAGGCCACCTGAAGTACCTGCTTTTCAATTGCATTTTAGACGGTACTCTAAAGGAGGTAACCACATAGGATTATTGATTTTAGAAAAGAGCACGAGAAGGCAAATAAAAAGAGACAGCATTTACAGCAAGCACAGAATTATCTTGATACCATAAGAGACATTACACAAAGAAAGAAAATCCTTGAAAAATAAAGGAAGCACACTGGTTGAGTTTTAGTTTATAGAAGATAAAGCTTCCAAGAATCTGTGGCTTTCAGCCACCCTTTCTTAAAAATTTAAATATATTTTTGGCTGTCTAAGAAAAACATTTGCAAATCCGTCAGCTTGGGGCTGCCCGAGGAAAGAAAAGAAAAAAGCAAACCAAAACACTAAGATGGAGCTGGATCCCTTTTGGGATAGAATTTTACACCATGTGGCCAAAGCAGCAGAGGACTGAACCAGCTGACTCCTTCAGTCCCAAGCTCCCAAAACCTAGCTAGATAGAAACTTTAGATATGAACTTTCTGTTTTATCTTCTTATATTAACAGAAATAATTTTTCAGGCTCCTCTCTGCATACACTATTGATCTAGTTAAACTGTAGACAGATATCTAGTAGATAGATGTTACAGCATCAAAAAAACCTCCTCAAGATATGAGTGAAAACAACCAATACCCAGAAAGCCACATCAGTCTTGGCAGCATGTAAAACACTAGAGAAATCAGTAAGCATCCTCATCTGCTTATAACATTTTGTGAACCTGGACGTGGCAAAAACCTCCAAGGCAGAGTGCACCTCTCATGCATTTTCTTTCTTTGTTAGTGCCTCAGCATCTGACCTTCTGAACAGGGAAACGGATTTTTATTCCACTGCATAGTTACATACATTTGGTTGTCTTGTTTATTTTGAACTCATTTTGACAGGTAAAACGAGACTGTCAAAAGTAATTCACAGAATACTAGCAAGCATGTATATGTATATACGTATAGATATATATTTATGTGCATGTTAATACCTTTAAAACAGGCAATGATTTATCTTTGCCCTTAAGGTGTTTTGTTTTCTACCACTAGAGAAAAATATAATTGCTGTTAAATGTGGGGAACTCTTCATAAAGCAGTACAATCTACAGCCATGTTTGATTCTGAATTTACAATCTTTAGATGACAGTCAAATTTCTAATTAACTATGCCAATGAAAAAAATTCCTACCTGCACATGCTAATGAAACAGAGCTGAAAATCAATTCCACAGATATGCATTCATACTTAAATAAAATGTAATTGCCTAATCCTTTAAAAATAAACCACTTTAAGGGAGTAGGTTCTTTAACAGCATAGTGAAGATGGCTTTTAATCCTATCCAACTGTGTTCAAAATCTTATCCAAGTGTTTTAAATACCATTTGAAATCACAGCTAGAAATGTGCATGCTAGTTGCATGCTTGATTATTACCATCCTCTTTTTAGGCTCAGGCTGATGACACAAATCTCCCTAATGCCTTCTCTCAGCCCTTTTCCAGCCTTCTCATTTTCTTTTTGCCAAAGGTTCTTCTGTGCTGCATGATCCTGTGCCAAGCAGAGTATGTTGATGAAGAATTACATTCAGAAAACGAGAGCTGTTTAATCATCACCTAAATCAAATATGTCTTAAAAGTCTATTTTGTTATCTACAGTACATTTTATTTTTTAGCAGCTCTAGGTACAAACTGGCTTCAAAAGTACTCTTGGGGAATTGCCACCTATAAAAACGGTGCTGTGACCCATACCACCCCTCCCCTACCTCTACCACCTAGTCCTGGCATTTCAGTGCTCATATGACTCTGTCTTCACAAACAAGGCATTAGAACTGATTCCCTTCTCTGCCCTTTCTTCCACTTCCTCTCTGTAGTTAAAAAAGCAACTCATTAGAGTTACAGAAATAAAGAAGAAAAAAAAAACCCACAGAAAAATCCCTTTGAATTCTGTGCAGCGGTTTTGAATAGGATCCGTTTCTCCAGAACTGCAAACCCAAATTTTCTCCACTGCTCTTCTGAGTGAATAAATGTCAGTAACTCTTGTTCCAGCTGTTGGGCAGACAAACTTTAATGAGGAGAGTTCAACAGGTCTCAAATCCACCACTCCATTGCTATTAGAGAGAGAGACAAATCCACTGGGAGTAGCAGGTATTAAATTGAGATTATGTTCTAAATGTAGATGAAAAAGGTGGAGATAAGAGTATGAAAAACCAGAGACAAACACACTGTCAAGCTCAGTGAACAGAGGACTGTGCACGCAGTCAAAAATTCTGCAAGCATTCTTTATTTAAAATAAATTATGACTCTTAAATGATTTTAAATAATAAATAAGACCATAATAATTTTAGATGATCCCCTGCAAATACTATTACTCAGTTATAATCTTTCACTCACGACAGTTATGAAAAGTGTTTTTTAAAAAATCCTTCCTATTAAGATTTCGATTTATTCTAAGTTTTAAAGTGTCCAAGCTGATGAAGATTATTTTTTTCCATAATGTATACAATTATAATTTTAAAATTATAGTATATAAATACAACACAATTATAGCTTTTGAATGCAAAACTGAAATGATTACATACTTAAAGGAAGTTCTGGAAAAAAATCAGTTTTATTTCTGTTTGGAGTAAATATTTTCAACATTCTCATTTCACTTTATTGATGAAAATTAAACTGTTTAATTCTATCGTAGGCTGATGCTTAAATGAGGAGATACTTGCATGTGGAATGGTGTGTGGAAGGTATGACGCAAGTGCTTCTTGCCTAAATTTCCTTACATGGACCTGGTTCCCTGTCTATACTAATTCCCTGTATCCTGCTGAATCCAGACTTGCCATTACTAGTAACAGGTCACAGGCTTTGCCTTAAGCAAAAAACACAGGCCCCTAGACTGGGACAGTCACGTTCACTTTGCCTGGGTTTGGCTTGGCTTGTGTGGAGAGCTTGGTTTCAGCTTTTTTAGCCTTAAGAACAGTAGACAAGTGACCAGGTGGCTATCATTTAATTTGTTTTGCTCTTATTTAGCTTAGTATACTTTTACAGCATTATGTAATTTTTGTTAATGCTATTGATGTGGGTCAGAATGACTGAATTCAAATTATCTCGAGAACAAATGCAACAGAACTAGAGTTAATCCTCAAATTTGGTTCAAAAGTATTTTTTTTGCCTTAATTACTAATTACATACAAATGGTATGTCATATTTCTCTGGCCTGCCGGGCACACAACGTACAATGAACTAGTACCTTTTTTTAGTTTTCTTTTTTAAACAATGTAATGAATATGCAGGCAGTTTGTTAAAAAAACCTACATAGAAGAATGAATATTGCTAAAGAAATCATCTACCAAGATACCCTTGTAATTTTAAATAGGGTCTTCTCCACTATTGTATTGCAACAAAGAAACCTAAATAATTCCTAAGTTTACGTAATCTAATGTTTCCATTATCATTCATATTAAGGCAACGCTTAACATAACATATGGAAATGATCTTCATTATTCAAGAGTCCATTAAAAACATACAAAAAAAAAAGCTATCCTTATGTCTGGAGTTTTGCAGCTATGCAAAATAGTCCCTCAGGGGTACATCAAAGTTGTATTTGGAAGAACAATGTTATGCTTCCATTAATACATGCTTTCAGGGTTTGCAAACAGCATGCTAATGCCTCTAAACATGTCTTTAACCTTCTTGGATTGCTATATATCCTACGTTTCCATATATATTTCTACATTATGCATATAATCAAGATTTACACGTACAACATCTATCCACGTAATCTTAAATAACACATGGGTATATTTCTATAGATGCTATGTAATTCTGTATGTTTTGGTAAGTCAGACGTGTATGACAACTTTTAATAAAGAAATTAAGGTATTTCCTAGTGTTTTGCTGGTACAGATGAATCAATTTATCTCACTGCCAAAGTCCTAACATCTCCCATTCTTTCCCTCTCTCTCCCTTATTTCTTGGCTGTACTCTCCTTTCACTTCTTTTGGTCTGACCCTCCCCTTATTCCATTCTCAACTGGCATAAAATAAGCAGGATTGAGGGAGAGATGTGGAGGGTGAATACTTTTCTGCTGATTTAGTAAGTCACTCAGAGGAGAGACTGTGACAGGACACTGCAAGAAAGGCAGCCAGATACTGTCAGGAAGCAGGATCAAGTTTTTTTTAGAAGCAGTAAGCCATTTGTTCAGCTAAGCAGTATCGCAAAATCACAACTTCTGAAAGACTTTCAGTGAAATAAAAATAGGATTCAATGGGAAAAACTAGGAAACTTCCAGGCAGCCTTTCTTGATGATTAATTTCATGTTTATTCTCATTGCTTTTCACGCAGCCATTTTTTTCCTAATACACATTCATTACTTTCTAGTTTAAACTCTGTAAGTATAAGATATATCTTTTTTCATTTGGTATCACCTAAAGTTGCAGAGAGCTGCCAGTTGTCCAAAGATAAAGTACAGGAAGACTAAAGCAACAGGCTGTAGTGACTCAAAATGAAGATACATTAATGGACTGGTCAATGCATAATCCAACTATCACAGGAAGAGCTGAGCACAAACTTGATCTCCTATGCTGCCAGGTTGCTGAATGTGGAGCAACAGCTATTGAAACCAAAGCCAGATTTCAAGATTCAGTCTTAGATTTGAGGTAGATAAGACTGAAAATCATCAGTTCTGATCTGGATATAACAAAATATATGGATGTATCTTATATTGCATATAACATACCATATGGTAAGTTCTCAACATCTTTCTTCTTTCTGCTACTCACTACCACGTTGACCCATACCCCAGTGGTTTGGTTCAGATGTTCGTATGTACTGCACGCATCTGTCCCCAGTCACCTTTGACAGTCGGAGAACAAATAAATACCTGGCAAAACCACACCACAAATCTATACCTCTCTTTGAGTCCTGTGAAGACATAAAGCGCCTAATAGAAGTGGTACATTTGTTGCAGAGCTTGTCAGAAATGGTCTTATCAGTACTCATAAATTTTGGGTGTGGGAAAGTGTTCCAGCTTTTTCAGTTCTACTGATTATGTCCTGACCACACTACTTCCCACTTGTGCACAACACAGGACTCATCAATGCAAACCCCCCAGAAAATTGGACACTCATGGATCTCTCATTTATTTCTGCTAAGTTCTCTACTTTATCATGACTGTTAAATTGCACTCATCATTTACATACAGCATCAGGATGTATCAAAATAAAAAAATACCATTTTTGAAAAACAAAGCAAGAGAGAGAAAAGAAAACTGAAAGAATAATAGGCCAATCTTTGTACTTACGAAAAGCTCTATAGAATTCTTCCAGAGCTAGGTGCTTGTCACTATTATAATCATCGTACTTCAGCAAATCGAACGGAGAGCAGTCAGACAGATCCTTGCCAAGCTCATCCCGTTTTATTACCTGACAAGAAAATTATAACCATGAAATTACATTCGAGCTCTTAGAGTTCTCCAGTATAATTAATTGTTTCTAATAATCATTTAATAGATAATTTTAAGGTTGCTGTGGGGCAATGAACTGCAACTGTGTAAAGTCAGGGATTTCCAGTTACTTTGTAATTATTTATTGCAGTTTTAAAAGTTAATACCTTTAGGAGAGACTCACTGAGAAAGTTTTTAGAATATAGAGAGAATATTTATAATGGGGCTGGACAAAAGCACTGTAAAGACACTGTCAATGTTAAATCTGATCTTACTTTACGTGTATAGGAATGGTGATTAAGAAACATTCAAATATACTTGAGATAAGAATTTCCGAGTTACACATGATGTAATGTCTTTTTCCTTTCAGTCTAATTCCTAACCACAAACCCCAAATTCAGACACTTTAAAAAATAACTAAAATACACTCCTATTACTAATTGTATCAACTTCTTATAGGCTTTTGACAAACCTATTATCTTCCCAAACACCTGTTATACAAGTAGCTGACCTGAAAAGGCTCCTGTTTCTCAAGAGGGGCACATACACTTTGTAAATAGATCATAATTAATAGTTATTAGATTTTAACTCCAAAGGACTTCTCTGAGAGAAATGTTCTTTAATTTGTACATTATTTTGGTTTTAAGTCTGTAAACGTTGTAGACATCTACCTTGATTCCATCCAAGGATTTTTTAAAATGTTGATACCCATAAATATTCAGAATTCTCATTTTAAAAGCTGCATGTATTAAAAACACTAACCCATCAAAGAACCAAACTTAATGCAATTCCTTCTTGTAACGTTGCATAGTTTAAAGTTTTGTACCAGGCACAGACAAAAAATAGTTAATTCCTTTGTAAAACAGTAACTCTTCCTACTCTTTACCTGTCTCCCAAAATAACTGCAAAATCATTACATTTGCAATGTATATCATATGTTAGTTTCTGAAAAACAGAGCATACACAGGCTTTTGTGTTGCAGTTGCTCTGCAAAGGAATCAGCAGGAATAGAAAGGAATGTATTCACTTATTATCCATGTAAACAGAAAATTTCTAAAAAAATAGCAGACAATAAAAGCAGCATTAGAGCAAAGCAAAAGGACACAAACATTTTATCCTACCAGAAGTAATCTCCTCTACATTAATATAAAAACCTTCTAAAAGATAATAACCTTGTTAGTACATTAGAAAGTAGTAAAACCATTAACAAAGGTAAGAAAAAATCACCAGAAAACCAGCTTTAGCTGGTTAATTATTATTTTAATTAGCTATTAAAGATACATACTATGCTACCTGAACATTAGTACTAGCTATTTCTCATACTTTAAAAGCCTGTTTATTAAGTTTCCATTAAACTGAATTAAGAAAAAAAACCCAAATTTTGTAGATCTTACAGCTGGTACATAAATGACAAAAATGTAGCTTGGGAAAAATTAATAACCTGAACAAAGCCCACTGTAGTTACACAAGTAGTACTAAAGATTTGACATTGTGTATCGAAAACTTCACTCTAGAAGAAATCTTGGAGATTTCAAGGCCATGAAATGTGTTTAAAATCACAGCTGGTTCAGGAAAAAGGAACATTTAGGGTGAGAAGCATTGTTCCTTTGCTTGTTTTTCGTAAAACCTGATCTGAAATAATTCAACACACTTGTTCTCACTGGCTTCAATTGTACAAACAAGGATTAAACTCTACACCTAATAAAACCTTTGTTAAAGCCCACCAACACGTGCCACTATAGTACATATTCTTAATTGCATATTAGTGTTCTCGGTTTCCATCCTTTGAGTTGAAATCTGTCTTATGATGCTTTTTATATTGAGTCGATTTTATTGAAAATAAATATAATAATTCAAAAAAGATTAGCCGGAAGATAGAGATGTTTCCAAGAATGATGCTATGGACAGGTATGATTTTTTTTACTGGCAATTATTTAATTTTCATATTAAGTAAACCTATAATTTTGATTACAGATATAGAATTCAATGTTTGTTTATATATAGACATCTTTATGCTGGCAATATACTTCGGGGTTCTTTAGAAAATTCACTCAGTTTTGATGAATACAAAAGCACTCAAAAAATGTCCACGAGGACAGCTTTAAAAAGGTACAGAAGTGATTTCATATCATGATTAATCTTAATTATCTGTGATCTGCTGCAAAAAGACCTGTTCCAATTTTTAACCAATAGGAATTCTCTTTCGCTGGACCTCGCCATCTCCTGACTCTGCATGTGATCTGTGGATCAGATCAACTCTGTGATCAAAAGCAAAATTAATCTTTGTGGAGATTTTGTTTGTTTGGTCAATATTTTCTCTTGAAGGGGTGGTGGATTAATATTCTATCACAAGAGGTACAAGTCAGAATAGAATTAGGATGTGGGAATTCGGATTTTGAACAATTGTTTCTGTGGCAGCCTGCAGTTAGATCAGATCCACTGTGATATGAAATTACCACCTATATGAGAGTCTAGCAAAGCAAAAGCTGACTATTTACCAAGCCATTACCATAGAGACGTCATTTAGTAACTTGTTTTAGCATCAAGTGTTTTAAAACCATCAGAATCAAACTGCCGGTTGACAAGTGTCCCTACGTCACTGGCTGAGGAGACCTTTTTCTTGTTGACATTACCTTCTAACAGATCTTCACATATCATGGAAATTCTTTAAGGTGGGACATAGAACAACGCAGTGCAAATATTCGAACAGGACAAGAAAAATTGTCAATATTGGTTTGAGAAATAAACAGTGCAATTCACAAATAGACCCTGAATATTTTACGTGTTTCTAAATGCTGTCATGACATGACATTTTAACACCACCTTCTAGGAAATACAGCCTGTCAGACAAGTAAAAGAAATGAAAAATGGGGTTATGCAAGGGATTTAATTTACAAAGGCAGCTTGCTAAACATAATAGCTTCTTGTAGGTATTTGTAATTTCACACCCTACATCATTAAAAGAAAGAAATAATACTATGCCATATCAAGAAGGCATATACTGCAGAAATAATAATGTCAGTAATTGCAAAACCTGAAAACATAGATGTCAGTAAGGAATCATCAATGGCTGAAACTACCCAGTGAGATTTTTAAAGTCTGGGGTATTTTCTCAATCCTTCCCGATAACTCAAAGATAAATATAAAAACTGTTGAATGAATGAATAATAATGAGCAGGAGGACACAGCAGCATATGGAATGAAATGGTTCACACGGTTGGATGTTTTCAGGAAAAGGATCTGCATTTTCATAGAGACAAATGCAAGGTCATTCATCTAAAACCAAGTACCTAGACCATGCCTTAATGAGGATTAATGGGCCCTGGAAAGCATTTTATCTGAAAAAGAGGCAAGATTTGCTGTGGATGAGGAAGTCTCATAAATTCCAGTATCATTCTGTAGCCTAAGCAAGCAGTATGATCTTTGGAAATGTGACATGGTAACTGGGGGTAGAAAGGCAATGTTGGGACTGGTATTGAAAAAAAAACATTCCATTGTGACTTGCACATATTAAAATTTAATGTTGAGAAACTAGAAGGGAGCTTTTCAATTTAGAAAGGATCCCTGAAAGCAATCAAAAGCCTGCTGAAGACACTTTGCATTAAGAGAGCTGAGAAAAAAGAATCTTTGTAGGTTTTAGAGTTTTGGGGGTTTTTTTGAGAGTTTTGTTTGTTTGTTTTGGTTTTTTGCTTGTTTTTTGGTTTGTTGTGGTTTTTTTTCCAGTGGGAGACTAAGAATTGACCATTTCACATTCCACAGGGGAAAAAAAAAAAATAAATACGGATGTTTCAATTTAGCAAACAAAAGTTAACAGGACAGGAAAAATGAATAACACCTCTGAAACGAAAAAAAGAAAACTACAGGAACAATTAACCTTGAATCCTGGGATTCTTAAATTCTACTTGATGCTTTCAAATCAAGGCTGCACACTTCCTTGTAGACCTTTATTGCTTCAGCCAAAAGCCAGACATTACAGTTTTTTAATTAAAATTGTCGGACAAATAGAATAAAATTCCATGTCTATGATACAGAAGTTAGATTAGATTATCTGATCTGTGTATCATAGATGATGTAACAGTGAGCCTTAAATTTTAAATTCTATTATCCTCTGCCTATGGAGAAGAGAAGAGTAAAATTCAAGGAAACTGGTTCTTGAGCCAATTCTTTAAACCCAGCCCGTCTTCTCCTTGGTTAAACTAAACAGACAATTATTAAGAATTAGGCAGACAGGATAGAAATAGGCAAAATTTTTAGTGCGTCACATGCTAGAAATAAAATCCTTACTATAAAGGTTAAAGACTGACTAAGATGATCTGCACAATTTTATGATTGTACCATACAAGTCATACATGGGATTATTTGATTTCAGACTTCTTGAGATGAAAATTCATACCAGAGAATGTTCGTAAGTATTTATGCTCATGATTTTTACTTTACATTTCCATGAAAACAGTGAAGTATTTACTTTCCATATCACGAACAGGTAAAAGGTAAGACACACAGAAAACCTGCTGCTCTGTTTATGGCTCATTGTGAAACCCCATAAATACTGAAAACTTGGAAAGTTACCTAAATTTTCAAATTAAATATGGCTTTTCTGAACTATGAACCTTATCCTTGACAACTGAATGCTGTTTGAAACATGGAGGAAGGATTTGTATTATTTGGAAAATATTGTATATTTTAAGGATATTTATTTATTTAAGGATATATTTATTTGCCATGAAAAAGCATACTGATAGGTAAGTGATAAACCCCTCAGGAATTGAGTCAGTACTATTCCAAATTTTAGGAGATTGGGAAAGGTAATCTAATTAAAAATGACAAACTGCATGTCAGAATAGATTGTTCCATTCATTTCAATTTGATTCCAGACAGCCACAATGAAAAGTCTGCAAATGTTATGAAACTACATCAGAAATAACATTTCCTTTATTAGTCTACCCTACCAAAAATTTTGTCAGTCAGTGGTTTTTTGGTTGCCTGTGATTGATGGTCTCTATGTCAGAAAATGCTACACAAATACAACTACAAACAAAAACTTCCGTTACAGTCAATGCAGTGGTTCAGTTAATGTGAAGTTCATCTTTCCTAAAAGCAAGTATCTTATCACAACAGTGTCACTCAGTGCTTCATCTAAGTACATCAAACACCACACAAACACTGTGGGAATTGCGTTCCAAATTAATTCTGACTGCATGAGAGGGTTCACTTATCTCATTCCACCACCTTCCACAGCAGTATAACTTTGTGGAAAATATAAGAATTGATCATTTCTGAAATCAAATTACTAATAAAGGTTGGTAATCTTTTCCTTGCTTTAAGTTCCCTTAACCCAGTTAAATCACTATTCTTCTTACAGTTTACCAGCATGTTCTGTAGGGCAGCAACACCATCCTTTCTTTGGTCTCTCTAGTAAAGCATTACCTTCAGGGATTTGAGGTACAGTGAGTAAAGATCATTCTGCATTACAGAATGGGTCATGACATAGAGATCCCTGAGCAAGCAGAGATCTGAATTGTTAAACCCACATGGAGTGGCATGGTACTGTTTTAATGTAAAGGCATGGACTCAATTTCAATTAAGGGTATTATCTCAATACTGTCCCATACTAATTGAGTTACGCTGCTCAGATACAAGGTTTCTCTCTGCAAACTACTCAAATGAGAGTCACACTTCCCTGCCTTTCCACTTCCACTCTTAGCAGGGGGAAGAGCTAATTTGATTCAAAAGATGTAAACGTGTCCTTAGATATCTGCAAGCATAACACAGAAGTTTTAGATGCGTAGACCACAGTATAGCTATTAGGACCACATAGATATGATGGGTAAAATTCTGCACCTCAGAATTAGACCCAGAAATACAAGCGCCCCAAGCCTATGGCTTTGGACTTAACCAACAGAAAACAATGTTGGCAGGAGTGCAAGCAAAATCCCGTACCATTATACTTTGTGTCCTCTTTCAGTTAGCACCAGCCCTTGGACCCACCCGGGAAACAAAGCTGGGTTCAGCTTCCTTCACAGCCTGTCGCTGTGTTTCAAAGGACACTGTTCCATAGGACAGAATTTAAGAATCATTGAGCCAGAGAGAAGTAACTGAAGAAGCATAACTGCTCGGCCTAACCTCAAGGTCACTGGCTAGAGAAAGGGATACCCTCGGTAATCCCAGCTTCAGAAACTGTTTCTTCTAGGCATTAGTCAATGACTAGACTGTGCCCACACAATTTAGTGTCTACGGTGCTCCTGTTTAAAAACACTGCATCTCAGTCTTTAGGCACGGAGTATGTTCCTAGCCAGAAACTGAGAAATTCATATCTGCAAGATCATCTAGCAGATAGGTTTTGCAATGTTTACACACCTCTGAGGAGCTCAAATGCCCCATTTGGACTGCTTACAACCCTACAGATCTTGAGCTCCACCATCTCACTGCAGCCAAGGCTGCCCTTGAGCTTCACATTCCCCACCAGTCCCTCCTTGTTGGTGACAACAAGGTCCAGCATAGCACCTCTCTTTGTTGGCTATTCTATCACTTGGAGAAGGAAATTATCATCAATGCTGGTGAAGCTGACTTATTGGCTGGAGTGGCTAGTTTTCCTTTGTGCTGCTCTCCTGCTGACTTGTGACCCTTCTCCAGCTCTGGCCATCTATTGCTAGCACTGGCATCAAACTGGTAGGAGTGGGATGGATTGAGGTTCCCCTCCCCAAGAAACTCTAGTTTAAAGCCTTCTTCACAAGCTTGGCAAGCCTCTGACTGAAGATGTTCTTCCTCTTCTTTAATAGATGGACCTCATCAGGCCCCAGTAGACCTTGCTTCTCAAAATGAGTCCCATGGTCTAAGAAGCTAAAATCCTGGCTGTGGCACCAGTGCTGTAGCCATTTGTTGACTCGACAGATTCAACTGGCCCAGTCAAACCCCTTCCCTTTGACCAGGAGGATTGATGAAAAAACTACCTGCACCCCAGAGTCCCCTACCACTGCTCCCAGGGGTCTATAATCTTTCTTGATACTGCTCCTGGCAGTGTCACTGGTGCTGCTGTGAAACACCAGCAGTGTTTCAGTGATAACAGTCAGTGGACTGCACAAGGTTTGGTAGTCTCTCGGTGACATCCCTGATAGGAGCCCCTGGTAAGCAGCACACCTCCCCAGAGAGTACATCACGCTGGCAAATGGGCGCCTCTGTACCTTTCAGGAGAGAGTCGCCTACTACTATCACCTGTCACCTTTTCTTAGTTGGACTGGTTGCTATACAGATAGCAGATCGGGTTCCTTACTCAGCTCCAGTGCCTCTCCTGATGCTTCAAGCTGTGTACCCAGGTACATTAAATATTCACACGTTGTAAATATATATGCAAGTGCATTCACTTAATACCTAGATATAAGGTAGAATAATTCTCGTTTTAGAAACTATTCATAACCCCTTTTTTCCTTGCATGCCATTCCAGCAGCTAAATAACTAAATTCTAACCCAGCAGAGTAACTGAATTACACATTACACAAGAAAATAATGGGAAGTGCTTCTACTTAACAAAAGCAAAGGCAGCAAACACAGATCAAGATGTTAGGGTTTAAGTACTATGATCATAGTGTTTGTAACCTATATCTCACTACTAATCCCTAAGAAGTTCCCTTTTCTTTTCCCCAGTTTTAAAGTTTCATGTAGGATTATTTTTATTTAGAATCTATAATTGAATATACCAAACGTTCTGTTTTTCTCATATTAGTGATAGTAAAACTAAATAGTACAACCTAAATAATAAAGTATCCTTAATTAATAAGCAGGAAATAAACAGAACTATAGCTTAACAGGCAAAATGTGCTTTTGCCTATGTCACATGTAGGAAACACCAATGTTGATCAAAAATTCAAAAAGAGGGGATAGGCTTATTATCCCTTTTCTCAGTTCCAATCCCTCCAAATAACAAATAGGAATACCACTGACAAGAAAGCAAAAATCAAAAGTCATAAATGTAAAAATATGAAGGCCAGGGCTCCACAAAGTATTTTAAAGAGAGTTTAGGAAACCACTGCTGACAGAAAACTTGCAATTTACATTAGTTGTAGCTGTACAAACAAGTGCCATGAAGTATCAGGTGGCATCAAGTGTAATAGCATTATCATCAACAGAAAAATAAAACCAGAACTTAAATTCTTTTTTTCTTCTTTCAGATCTCAGTGGCACAACACAGGGAACACACATTAGGAATCTTAATCTTTGAAGGAAAAGATGGAGTCATAATTCAGGCCAAGTTGTCACATAAAAAAAGGACACACATCTCTTCCCAATTCACAAACAAGCAACAGTTTGCTAGCAAATATAAAAATTGACAGTGATTGAAGTAAATTTGAGAAAAAAGAACTTAAAAGACCAAACAACAGGAAAAAACTAATTAAAATGTTATCTTACCTATACATTTAGCAGCAATTAATGCTGTACTAAACAAACCAATTAAATGTATAATTCCTTCATATTACATGTTTTTAAAACAATATATAGTAACCAAGCTATTTATAGATACAGCTTTAGTCATCTAGAGAATGCATTATTCTAAGGTATGGCATATTCCTGAGATTTACAGATAAGTACACATACCTACACATAGCCATAAAGACAACAGCACCTGATTTCCTACTTAAAATTTCTTTCTTTTTCAGCACGTTTCACATTGGAACTATCAAACTGATGCTTTACGTAAAGATGCAATATATACATACACACCCCCCACCCTTATGCATTTATCTACAAAAACACATGGATATGTAACACTATTAAAAGGTTCATTACACTTTATGGGAAATTTGTATTTCTGATATCACCTGTAACTGAAGCACATTAAATTGATATGTGAAAATGGCATATTTAATCTTACAGCAGTTGCCATAACTTCCGCTTAACATTCCTCGAAACAACGATGAGCTTTGTGCAGTTTCCTGAGAGTGAGTGCTTGGTTCGTTTGGCTGTTTCTCGATTGGTTGTGTTTAGTCTCATTAACTGAAATGAAACTGCACTGAGAAAACATCAAAATAAAATGCAGAAGTAAGGATGAATATTTATAAAAATGTAATATATTCTTCTTTGTCCTACGTTAACCTGGTAAATAACAGAATTGTATCCAGGTACTTGAAATTAACAGGTATAAGTTGATAAATAAGGTTGCTAGACTTTCTCTGACTCAAGAAAATAGATCATTAAAGAGACAGGAAAGGATATATTAATTTATTACATATATTCAACTTGCTTTTGGACTATGTCACTTCCTTTTTCTATAAAATGTTGCTTTTTTAACTCCCTAGTATAAGAAAGAAATAGAAGGAAAGTAGCTTGAAGTCTAATGAAGTCTAATCAAGTACAGATTATTTCACTTTCACACACAGAAGGAACTTGAATTTCACTGTTGAGCAAGATGAAGTATTCTTAAAGTTTACATATTTTCCACTGACAGTAACCAGAAAGGCTTACTGTTTATAAAATGGCCATTCCTCTGTATGAGAATAACTGCATTCATCACTGGAATAACACATTTTATTCCCATGCCTCCCCATAACACATCTGATATTTTTTCTCTTCTATACAGCAACTGCAATATGCAGTAATCAAGCAGTCTACAGTGATAGAAACACTGAAGTTCCATTTATAACTTTGTATTAAACTTCAGTTTGTTTTTGCATAAAAGACAATAGATAAACAAGCGAGTCTGTTAGAAACTGAATATTCATACTGAACCAGAAGAATCAGTTATTTTCCTTTATTTTGGATTCATTTAAATTCTTTCCAAGTGCTTTAAAAACAAAACAAAACAAAAAACTTCAATGAACCTCCCCACTTTACTAGAGATCTTGCAGATATGTTGCGTTTATGTTAGACCAGTGGTGGTGAAGATTCTGCCTATTTCATAGCCCATTCTTTTGGAAGGATAGATACTCTTTCTGATTAGTACCTACCTCTCAAAACAGCAGGCCAAAAGGTTAACTTCATCAGTAAGTCTTTACAAAAATCAAACCACATCTGACTCGCCAATACAGTATTTGGAAACTAGAACATTAAATGAGTTAGGCTCAACTGTGAAAGCAGTCAAGTCAAAGAAGAATTTATATGAGAAAAACTGTTCACTCAGCCTGCATGGAGCTACAGAATCCCACAGCTTTTCTATCTTCATTGCAGACTACCCTGTCAAACATTTACACTGTGTAATGGAGTTCTAGGGTTTTTTTAACTGTAATTCTGTATTAGACTACAGAGCCATGAAAAAAAAATAAATTCCTAGATGCCTGAATTGTTCAAATGAAAGAAAATAAACAACAGTTTGCCAATTTTTATTTTATTGTTATAATACTTGAAATATTTTTTTAAAACTTCCTCACTATTTGAAATAGCTTTTTTTAATATAAAGCAGTATTTTTGCTTTTTTTCTGGAGAGGCGCATTCATTTTTCTTGCATCAAGATGCAAATTCAAGAACTTTATGATTTCTTATCCAAAATACATCAATAAAAATTGGACTGTTGCTGTCATCGTTTCCAGTCTCCAACTGATTCATTTCAATTTTACATTAGATAGGATGACTATATGGACATCTATGAGAAAATAAAATGCAATCCAAGAGCCTGATTGCACTCATTGCACAGCAAGATTGAGAAGATGCAAAATTTAAGATGCACTAAAAACTGAAGTTCAATATTCACGTGAACATAAATTGACTTCAGGAGTCTTTGTTGTTTTCTAAAAAAAAAAAAAAAAAATGTTAATTTTGTATTCCCTTAATATGATTAAATTTAAAATGCAGAAAGGCACTATTTTTTATGACAAGTCTACAAATTGCAAAACTTTCATTGTATTGTGAGCACAACTGAGAAAGAATTCTCCTAACTGAGAAAATTTTCTGGAGTACAATAGTTTCTCCCATTCAGCCCTAGGGAAGTTCAAAGACCTTTCTGACATTGTCCCCCACACATACATACCCTGAAATCATATTCTCAAGAAAGTTAATGGGCCCAGCATTCTCTCAAAGCCAGGGACCTCTCTCACATCACGAATCAATACCTTCTAGATAGGGCATTGAAGACTAGGTCTCTCTGTTTCTTTGCTCCCACTACAGCAATTCCAATTTTTAGAAATACTGACAACTATGATACACACTAAGGGCAGAAGAGAACAAGAGTCTAATCCCACTTTGCAAAACAATCTTGATTTATCAAGCTTTTATGTCCACAAAGAACAGGAAACACTCAGTGGGCTAAATCACAGAAGGAAGAAAAAGAGTGTCAAGTTTTCAACAATCAAAGATAATGCTCTGAAAAACAATGCATTTCATTTAAAGATACTGCTCTGAGTTCTTTTAATTTGTCATACTGTTTTAAGTCTTCAGCGGGAACTGAGTCACGTACTTGGTTTGTTCTCTGTAAATATGCAGGCTAAAGTCTTCATCAGATGAAGGAAAGGTTACAAATACTGAGATTATACAGGAGCTGGGTTCTTAACTGCAAAACTGCACGCTATTCTGTGTTTCGCAAAGGCGATTCAGTGATTCCATTTGTCATGTGAGAGACACAAAGGTTCTCAGCTGAAGCTTCTGCTATCAAAAAGGCTTCATGAGAAACAAGTATAGGTTCTCTGTTTTTCTCCTCTGTTCAAACTGACCAAAGAATGATTTCTGAGGGCAGCAAGTTAGTTCATTGTGTCTCTTGTCAAAACATACAATAACAAGCCACACAGCACTAACAATGAACTTATTTTACATTACATTTTAGATTGATGCTTGATTCTAAAAAACAGCAGGAAAATCCAATCTGATAAAGTACAGGAAAACAATATTTTTAATTGTTTTCCGATACGGGTAATTTATTATTATTTGAAATGGTATGTATATTTGCATGCAGCCTCTGGTCCTGGAAATTGCCACTAAAACTTTATAAGTTAACTGTATGGAAATGATAACTCCAGCCTAACACTTTAGGTATTAGATATTAATTCGTAAATATTTCTTAACACTGCGATACAACTTAAAATATAGGATTATGATCAACAGTGGCATGTAACAAACCTTATTTTTCTTGACTTTTTAAGTGGCTGATTAGCATTAGAGTCATTAATATAGTTCGGCCATGATTAGGTTCCTCAAACATGGACTTATCTAGTAAATCAAAGTACAATTGCTACAACAACAATCCTTAATAGAGTTAATCCTTCTAGGTAAATTAAAGCTAGTGCTGTCCCGCCTATGACAGCAAATTACTCGTTTACATCTGTAATTAGTTAAAGCTTGCTGTGTAGAGACTATCATGAACTCTCTTTCCAAGACTACTTCTGTAGCCCTAAGTTGTATAAAGTATTAATACTTGTTTAGTATTACAGAAGTGACTTCAAACATCATTTTAATTGTTTTTAGCTTCTAAAATACATCCATACAGTTGGACTTTACAATACCACACTGTGGATAATAAAACAACTCATGGTCAAAGCAACCGATGGTGTTCTAACCCTCCAAGGTATATCCCAAAGTACTGTATTCAAATTTCTGAATAATCACCGTCTACGATAAGGTGACCCACTTAGTGGATGAAAGAAAATCTGTGGATGTTGCCTACCTGGATTTTAGTAATGCTTTTGACACAGTTTCCCACAGCATTCTCCTGGAGAAACTGGCTGCTCATGGCCTGGACAGGCGTACTCTTCGCTGGGTAAAAAACTGGCTGGATAGCCATGCCCAGAGGGTGGTGGTGAATGGAGTTAAATCCAGTTGGTGGCCGGTGGTGTTCCCCAGGGCCCAGTGCTGGGGCCGGTTCTCTTTAACATCTTTATCAATGACCTGGACAAGGGCATGGACTGCACCCTCAGTAAGTTCGCAGATGACACTAAGCTAGGTGAGCGTGTTGATCTGCTTGAGGGTAGGATGGCTCTACAGAGGGATCTGGACAGGCTGGACCAATGGGCCGAGGCCAATGGTATGAGGTTCAACAAGGCCAAGTGCCGGGTCCTGCATTTGGGTCACAACAACCCCATGCAGCGCTACAGGCTTGGGGCAGAGTGGCTGGAAAACTGCCCAGTGGAGAAGGGCCTGGGTGTGTTGGTGGACGGCCGGCTGAATATGAGCCAGCAGTGTGCCCAGGTGGCCAAGAAGGCCAATGGCATCCTGGCCTGTATCAGGAGTAGTGTGGTGAGCAGGACTCGGGAAGTGATCATCCCCCTGTATTCGGCACTGGTGAGACCCCACCTCGAGTACTGTGTTCAGTTCTGGGCCCCTCACTACAAGAAAGACATGGAGGTGCCGGAGTGTGTCCAGAGAAGGGCAACAAAGCTGGTG
>VZSZ01002756.1:34871-100107 GCA_013398815.1 Ibidorhyncha struthersii
ATATGGTTTAGAAGTGTTTTTGTCAGGTTAGGTTAATGGTTGGACTTGGTGATCTTAAAGGTCCCTTCCAACCTTAACAATTCTATGATTCTATGCGCAACTTCTGAATAATCCAGCTTTTCCAGAAGTCTTGAATGAAGTTTTTCACCTCAAGAGACTAAAGTGAAGACATCCTAAGATATAATATACCACGTGTGTAAGTCCTGCCAAAGACAACTGAACAGCTACTTTGCTAATGGAAACAAAATCTAAATCTTACCTGAGATAATTCATTAATGTCCACAAGTCCATTGCTGTCTGAATCAAAGTAATTAAACATTTGATCTACGAGAAGTTTCTTTAAAGCCATTTTCTCATCAATGGTTTTATCTTTCAATTGTGCAATATATCTCCGATTTTGTAGATCCAATAACATATTTTTCACTTTGGTGTATTCAGTAGGTTTGCATTTATCTCCTGAAAAGAAAATATACAACATGAGATTATTTTGAATTTGATTTCTTATTAAGAGTTTAAAAGTAATTTTTTTTTTTTTTTTTTAAAAAGGAAAAGCAGAGAGTATTAACTTATTATAACAATACCAACAGGGTTGCTTTATAGTAGTTTATTCCATATAATTTCCTTGTCTGGCCTTAAGATTAGGCCAAAAAATGATTGCACTTCTACATATTTTCTATAAACAAAGTTTTCTATGTATGGAAACTAAGCAAAGTCTCAAGTTTCCAAGCCTGTATTTTTTTCATTTAGATCATTCTGGAAAGGTGCATCTGAAGATTTTTTTTTAAATGTTACCTTTAGTAAAGCATTTCATATAAACATTCATAAACCAAATACTGTAATGTAATATATGCAGTAAAACCTGCAAATATGATAGCAAATGATACACTATAAAGAATCTATTTCATAATAGCATTTGACTTCAGATAGGAGAAATTACACTGGAGTGCTCATAAACTAGCTCTGCCTGTTCATTTACTGGACACACCAAATTTATTGGAACAAGAGAAGGTGGGATTGCCAGAGGAAGAGAAAGGATATCTTTGGCAAAATCTAGTTTATTCTTTTCATTATCAAGTATTCTATAAAGCAGAAATTGCTACAGCAAATGTTCTACATACAGTGATTACAGACACTGTTTATTCTAAACCAAAGCACAATATAGCGTATGTCTGGTATTCTCTTACTCAGTTGCTGTATATTTTAAATTCAGAGAAACAGTTTTGAAGTTTTTGGTTTTATTATGTAACCTTAGTATTTCAAAAGTTTTTTTATAAAATGAGATATGTAAATGTGGACCAGCAAAATACCATGTGTTTGTTGCAAACGTGTAACTATAGTAAGCTACTACTTAAGTTAACTGCAAATAGTGAAGTCAAGGCCAGAGCAATACGCTGATGAGCAAAGTTATGTTCCGTTCTTCTTTTCAGATGCTATGATGAAGACACAAGTATTAATGAGGAACCAGTATATACCTCACAGAAACTGCTTAGGAAGTTATTTCGCTTTGCAAGTGGATCCCACTGAAGTAATGTCTAATTTACATGTCTGAGACTAGAATTTATTATTTTGGTGCATTTAATGGTATATACACTATTATGGTGACTGCATCATGTACCCCTCCATTACCATTCCATTAGGAAGAGGGAGAAAAAGCTCCTAAATGCTTCTCAGTATCCTAGAGAAACTCAGATCTAGAAGAGGATGATTCCTACAGTAGAAGTTAAATTGTGGAAGTAGACAAAATGTTTTCAGGAATCAAAACCACTCTAGGATTATTTTTTTTTTTTTCTTTCTTCTGAAAGCCACTGCCTGTCATGTAGCTATCTGAAAATCCCAACTGAAGTAACAGCACTAAACAAAAACAATCGGTATTTAACTGACAGCCTAAACTACACATGGTATTTGCATTTTTGTCCCTACCTGCCAGAGGCATGGAGATTGAGGATATACAATTAATAAGAGTTGAATTCTATGTGACTGCTTTTCAGAGGCTAACGCAGAAATACTTGGTAGGGAAACGTGTTTATTCCTTAGGCATCCTGGAGCTGCAATGAGCAAACCTGTCTGCCTGAATGGATGCAGGCTCCAGGTGGTGGGGAGGGAAGATAACACTTAACTTTAACATACTCTAATTCATCTGGGTGAACTCCAAAAGCCTGGGCCAGGAAAACAAGTATCATCTTTATCTCCCCTAGATAACTTTTTCTGGCTGGGGTATCCTGACAGAGACACAGTGTGGTTTTCCTCTAGTACAGCTGAAATTTAACACCATTTTATCTACGCTCCCGGGGCAAAAAAAAAAGACAAATCCTAGCTATTTCTAAACACTATACTGCTCAGACCTATTTACCACGTCCAGATTTTATCCCCTGTAAATTATTTTTGATCAAATGGTTCTCATTCTGCAATTCTAAAACTGCAAAGAGGTAAGTTTACTTTAGAGACATTTAACAAAAGTAAAGCAGTTTATTTCTTAATAATATCAGGTAAATCCTGATATTCCTGTCAGAGTATCTCTGATGAGATAAAGAGAAATGGAAAATGTAACAAAAAAGTCACATTGACTTTTTTTTTCCCCTTAAGGTACAGCATAATGCCTCTCACTTTAACGACTGATCAAGAATTGAATACAGGTTCTCACTTCTCCAAAGACAATAACGATGTTAATGTTCGTTAGAATATTAAATGTTATTTATTTATTAAGTATGGAGAACATCTGCACAGGCAGCACAAAGATTTCCATATGAGAGATTATACAAAGTGTAAATTTAAAGAAAAAATAAAATTTATAAATCACATAATCATGAAGAGCTTTGTAATAATTAGTCACTTTTCATACTTTTAACTCAAAACAGTGTTTATGGAAGACCATTTTACTGGAAGTTCAACAAAAACACATAATTTCCTGAGAACATGCTGCTAAATTCTGTTACAGGTGTTCCACGCTAAGATAACTTTTTATTTTTCCTTTTCCTGTGATGTCCTTTGGAAATATTTTTAACCTGAGAAGTAGCACAAACTTACCAATAAGTTGTACTAATTGCTAACAGAAAATATTAATGCCTTGCTAACATTAATGAAAATAGAATTAAGGAAAGATGATGTTATTTAATTCTCTAAAAAGTCACTTTTTTATAGATACTGAAACCTTAATCAAAAGGTCTGTTGAAAACCAGCTGCGAATAAGGTGAAAACAGTTCACAAAACAATTTCACGTCTCTACAACCCATCTTCAGTAGATGATTATTCTATACTTAACAGTGGTGTCAAAGCCTATCCTCCTCATGGGCTCGTTTGTAGTATGCCCGTAAGATAATAGCTGTGAACTGCTTTCAGTGTGTATTTCCTCACCCCACAGATCAACCTGACCGAATTACAGTCCCAGCCATGATAGCCCATTGGCTTCTAGTCATGTAGCTTGTCATGTCTAGTACATGAGCTTCTAATTCATGTAGCATGTAACTGGTTTTATGTTTGCTAGAGCCCAGACTAATTCTTTTAGTGCTTCACTAAGCTCTTTGAAGGCTAGTCCTCATGATGAAAATACTGCTAACACCTTTCGGAAAAATCTCTGTTGGCCATCATTTATGGTGCTGTTTTGTTTCTCACTTATCTAAATAGGTGAGTCTGACCCATATAAAAGACAGCTTTATCAACAGTAGCTTTACACTCCCTGCAACCACACTGTGCCACAGTTCTCTGTAATAGGGAAGCAGTAGTCCCTGATCTCTTTACCTGAAGAGGATGTCAAGGTCACTGCACAGAGGCACATGGTTTGCATGTAAAGGGGGGAGAACAATACTGAGGTCTTTAAGCACACTGGCACTACTCTACAGTATCTTAAAATGACCTCACCGAAAAAAAAAAAAAAAGAAAAAAAAAAAACCCACACAAACCCAAACCACCAAAACATTACAAATAAATGCTTTGGTTTCTATTGCTCCAGAGTTTGGGATTTTTTTTTTGGTATTCTTCATGACAGACCATACGAAGTAATGCAAAAATAACCTGAGTTATTTTTCCTTTAAACACTGTGTGGTAAGTCTTGGAAGCAGCATAGATGTTCAGGGGTCTGGGCAGACACAGGGTACATGCTGCACATCATGAATGGTTGGTTATCTTTCCTGTTCCCCTGTCTTATGCTGATTGAGAATACCAAACTTTACCGTTTGTGATAAAAACTAGGTGATATGTTTATAATAAGCTATTCTAAATAAAAGTGAGCATGTAACTAAAAGTAGCTGTTACTTGCAAACAGTACTTAAGTTGAAAAGAAAGTGATTTTTAGGGTCATGGGTTTTTTTTAGTTGCACCAAATAAAAGAGAGAATAGGGAGAAGAGTATTGTCTGCTACTTAAAGGACATATACTTACAGAAGTGCAAGTTACACTCTTCAAAGAGAGCCTGAACACTGTATAGCAATTCTACCTCAAAGTCTACATCGATATTTTCCTGTTACTGCTTTAGTTTTCATTATGTTTGACAAAGTAATCTGTTGTAATAGAATTAATATATTTTGAGCCAACACCCACCTTTTAAATCAGACTATGCGTTCTAACAACAGATTTTAGGCTGGTGACAGATGAACCTTCAGTTTCTGATCTGAGCTAACTACAGTTGTGGTAAAACAGGTTTGCCTGTACTACATGAAAACATTTTCATTTTATTCATAATTCAAAGTACTCTTTACACCAAAGACTCCATGGACTTGAACATAAGGACAAACGCAATTGATGCATGCAACTGAAAAATAAGGGGATCATAAGGAAACAATCAGACACTCCTAGTCAACACAATACGCTGTTTCATTAACAAATCACTCTCTTATCTCATTGTCACAACTGCCTTTTCCTGTAATATTTGAGGGAATGTGAAGCAGATGTTTAAATTACACGCGTGAGGCTCCGTTTACAGGAGACCTCCCCCAGACTGGAGTAACAGCACAGATTAACAGAGTTGCTTTATTTGTGTTCTATTTTAGTAAGCATTACTTGTGAAATAGTTGTCTCAATGACACAAAAATGGTAAACAGGGATTAAGTACAACACCCTTTACAGTGAGGAAAAGTAATTTATGCTTAACATAAATGAGAAAGACAAACTACTGGGAATACACTATAATTATATTACTTCCAAAAAGACTTACTCAATTCTATATAATTATCTATATACATGAAAGAGTAACCAACACAGTGTGCATAATTTACTAACTTAATTCAGTTTGCTAGTACTTTTTTTTATTATTATTATTCATTTGTGAGCTAGGCTTCCTACTCAAATAGTTTCTGAAAGATTACTAGAAAGCAAATTTTGTGTTTTCTTGTTCTTTGTTGTTTGTTTCATTCATGGAAAGGACTAATTCTGCTACACAGTAGATTTTGTCAAGAAACCCCAAACCAAAAACCTCTGCTATGATTTATTTTACAAGTTTTCTGACATTGCCTGTTCAATCCCACAAGGTCTGCAGAAACCTAAAAGTGGCAAAACAAACACACTGGAATTGAAGTGCCATTCTGTGGTCCCGTATCTTGTAATTTCTGAAATAGCGATAGTCCTGGGGTTTACTTAATTCAAACTCAAAAACAGTAGAAAAGTGGAAACACTTCACTGTTTTCTTCCATTCGGTACAACACAGTTTTGCAGCTGTATCTCTGTTACCTAGGAAACAGCTGAAAGTTAGATTTTGAGTGCTACTGTCCTCCTAGACAGTATTGAACAGATATTAGCCCATAATACAGAAAAAAAGTTGTATTTGACAATTTAAGCCTTACTTAATTTGCAAGAGAAAGATATATATCAAAACTAACTAGTTATGAAAACTCAGAAAATTAATATACACCTTATTCTTAACACCTGCAGAAAAATATTAAAGAATCAGCTAAGATAATAGTTTAGGAATCGCTCCTCAAATCCAAATTCAGATCTCAGATTTTTGTATAATATAGTTTTCGGGAAAATACTAGCATACACAGAGAAGGAAAGAATGAACACATAATTGAAAAAATGGAATAGAGACAAACTATCTGATTTTTGTACTTGGTTCTTACACCACTTTCATAGGTAATAGAGGCATTTTAACCTTTCCTTGCCTTAGCATCTCTATCAACATAGCAGGAATAACTCTTATGTCAGAGACCTATCGAATCATTAATACTCACTGAGTACCTATCTCCACTAAAGTCATAAGCTGCTGAGATACTATTGGATTCTTAGATATTTTATGGTTTTGAGATGAGGTGTATCTATATAGCACAAATGGTTTCCACAAAGCCATTTTTCCTTCAAAATTAAAAATACCTTTTGATCTCCCAGAAATGGAAACTAGTTTTCACTGGATGATATTGCATATGAATAGTTTTAAGTATTCCAAAACTAATATTATCATAAATTGGATTTTGGGAAATGGAATAGACCTGATAAGCAGCAAGCCTACTACTAATCTTCTACATGCATTTTGAACATGTTCAGAATACTCTAAATAGACAAATTTACTGCAAAATTAAAAATTATATTCCGTGCAGCAAACATGAGAAATTAATCCAAAATAATATTTCTATATACATACATATACAGTAATACAGATATGCACATACACAATCACGTGCACATATACACCCCCATACACAGGATGAAGAAGTCACTATAGATGTGACTGGCTATCAATTCTACTTCAAACATAACACCACAGACAATCCATTCAGCTGTTTTTCAAGATTCAGTTTCTATAGATGAAGCATGAAAGCTGTAATCTTACTTGTAGCCCCAACAGATAAAGGAACGTTTTAAACCACCAAAATTGCTTAGGTTTATCTGAAAGAAACTTCAGGTTCAGATACCATTTCACAGTATCTTATTTGCCAGTATCAAACTCTTATTTTCCAAATCTAGAGCTCAACAGTTTTGACCCTTATTCTCCACTCTCCTTACTGAAGCTCTGGAACTGTACTTGAAGAGAAGCAATCTCATTTGTACATAGACCTAATTTTTGATTTATGGTCCAGACATTGACGGGCGCAAGGAGGAGGCTTTACACTCAAACCTAGTATTTTTCAATAAAAATTCCTGGATAAACAGGGATTAACATCAAAACTTTTCCCTGTTGCAGCTAAATTTAAATAGAAGGTGAGCATTTTCTACTATTTTTTAAAAACATGAGAGCTTGGGGCTGCAAATCAGCAGCTCTGCAGCTGCTCAGCTTTAGGTATGCAGAGAGCCAAAAAAAAAAAAAAAAGACATTTTGGATCTCTCTGGGTTTCACTTTTAGGTTTGCTTTTCTGTTTTGGGTTTTTTTTTTAAGCTAATTTAGACAGCACTAAATCAGCACATGGGCTGCTTGATGTCTTATTTTTAGCATCCATACTTTCCAATGACATATATAATTATCTAAATGCAGCATCACTCTCAAAGTTAGACAGTGTTAAGCACTCCAGTTCTTCTGTGTAAACAGCTAAAGGAGCTACAAGAATTGTTAAGAACTTTCAACAGTGTTGTCTGTTTGTATGCAACATATGTACAAAAACCCTACCATGTACATAAACACCCTACTATCCACAGACAAGCACACAAATACAAAACTTTAAAGTTATGTCTGTCCTTGTGCTTAGACAAATACTTTCAAGCAATTACCACAGCTGCTATATAAAACAGAATTTAAGCTAGCTTTTCAAAGCCTTAGTTCCACTATGTAAATAAGGAATAACTCTGTCCTTTCCTCAAATATTAGTGATTAAAGTGCTTCTAACCATTCCGATCATTCAAAACTATAAATCGTAAGACAGAAGTCATAATTTTCCTTAATTACACATATCTGCACAAGTCTGGTGTCCAGTCTTACGTGGAGACATATATATATACACAGTTTTTCAGTGCTTAAACAATGAATAGTTCAGATAAATTATTATTTTCTTTAAAGATATACCAATTAGGTTAAATACCATTAGAAGATGAATCAAATTTACATTAAGAAAACAGAAAAAACACTGATAGTATTTCTTTTTTTATTTTATTTTACAGTTAGAACAAATATTGTATGGTGTGAGAAAGATTCATCCAAAAAGTAACTAGGAAATGAAGAAAAGCACCAAACCCAGCATTTGGGGTAGAGGAGGAGGGGGGGCAGCACGTGACTTCTACTTGTTAATGCAGAGTGGTTAACATGTCACAGATCTCTTGACAGAAGAAAATAGGTCATACAAACTTTCACCTTCAAGATGAGGTTTGAAGGCTAAAGCAAGCTGACAATAATGATCAAAACATTTTCCACAGCTGAGAAAACACTGAGCATACAGGTTGTTTGGACTGCATGTTAGCATCACGAACACCATAGGCAGACTCAGTACGTAACTGGCAAATGCAAAACTCTTCAACAGGACTGACCCTGCCTCCAAACAACTGATAAATCCACACCCATTTCAACCAGTGATAATATCACTTCTCAAAATATCTTGATGTCTCAGATGCTTACCTCGGGGTATTCTATTACAAAGGAGAAGAGATGAAAATGGACATAGTTAACGAGTGTGCCCAGTTTTCCCAAACATATCAGATTATTTCAGATATATTATTCTTCTTCTTTTCCCAACATATGCTGAAGATATTACCTATTCCCCGATTTTTTTTCTTCTATCCAGCTCAAGCTTTCACATCAGTTTTTCTATTTGTCCCATACATTACAAAAATTACTTCAATTTCGTAAGTAAGAATTCATATACAACACTAATAAGAAGATAACCTGGACTTCTTTGTCCTTCCTAGCTTATTAAAAGAAAAACTGAGGGAGAAAAAGATAAAAGGAGTGTGCCCCAAGGGCAGGCATTGCTAAAAATGAAGGTTGAGACAGGAGTTTAATGCAGCATTTTATTTTCCCCTCTAGTAAAGTTAACCAAACCATTGCTGTTAGTCTTCCTCCCACAGGGCTTAGACAATTTTTGACTTGCAGTATCTAGAGTGATACTATGAAAGCTATGAAACACTATAGGCTTACATTAAAGAAAAGAAAGAAGATAGATTAAGAAGTACTCCAAATCCAGCAGGGAAATACTTATGGGATGTAAGCTAAGCCATAAATCTGTGTAGAGTTCTGCTTTTGCTTCTCTGGAAGCATGTGTCAGACAGCTCTTTTATTTAAAGAGAGAGAGAAGTTACCGAAAGAGATGAAACATGACTTACATTAAGTCACAATCTTCCTTTTCCCAAGGGCTTCCCAAAGCCGCGGCGTATTTATAGGTTTATGAAGGTGAGTTCTCAAGACTGGGTTAAGCCTAACTAAAACAGCACTACAGTTAAAAAGGACAGTTCTGTTGCTCCATTTCTATTTCTTCCCTTCCATTGCATATTCCCACCACTTGCTTTGTTTCACCTTTAGCACAGTTGGCTTTTGGTGCTACTTACAGAAGTTACTACATTCAGCCTTTTGCTACAGGAAAAAGAGAATTAATTTTACGTGTGTGTATATATATAAGGAACCAAAAATTTGTCATTCCAACTAATATTTTAAGCAGTTTATTAGCCCAATTTATTTAATTAATTCATAGAAGCCTCAACAACACAGATAAAATTACTTTAAAAACCTTCCTAGTATCTTGAAATATCTGTCCTATGCTTATGCTTCCAGTTTTTCTCCAAGTACTAAGGCTTCAATCTTTTCCTCAGGAAGAGTGAGGGGAAAAGGCTATAAGGAAACAAGAGCATCCCAAGATCGTCATCAGGAGGAATATGAAGGTATGGTGAGATAGAATCCTCAGTCTCAACACTTGCTTGGGTTAGTTTTACATGTTTCAACTATCAGTACCTGCTCCTTCTTTTGGTAACATGGTTAAGCATGAAAATGGAAAAGTCTTCCCCAACCTCAGCTGCAGTAAAAGGCTATTATTTGTTAAGCCTAGATTATCGATATATAGTTTTGAGAGAGCTTAAGATAAACACGGCAGGCAATAGTCATTTGACCACCACGCAATTTTTGAAACTGGTAAAATCAGCTCTGGCCAAAACAAGACCAGGCAAGTCCTGAGAATCTCCGCACTGTCAGGTCAATACAAAGGTCTTTGTGTGGCTTCCTTGGTTTTGGTGGGTTTTTTTTTTTGTTTGTTTGTTTTTTAACCAGGGGACACAAAAAACCTAAATTAAATTAAAAAATTACATTCTATGGGGTTATTCATCTTTGAGGCACGATTACAGTATAAGATAAAGCAATTCAGAGAAATCTGAGCTGCAGAGGACCAAGGTCAGTAAGTGTATGTGATAAAACTTTATTTTAGCTGGCTTAAGGAAGAGACATAAATAGCACTTTCCAGGTTGAGCATCATAGTTCTGTATTTGTTCTCTGTTTTCTATACCCTTCCCACAGAGACACAAAGGAATATGATGGTTTGGCAATAGAAGAAGGAAAACAAAATTTATAAACTAAAACGCAAGTAAAGGAGCATCCAAATTTGCCTTTGAACCCACACCAGAATGTTACCTAACCATACTGGTATTGCAACAACATAAGCACGTGATCAGGCTGATCAGTCTTTACAGCTTCCTGTATCACTTTCAGATTAAGTGGTTCTCTACTGTATTTAGCATAGGCTTGAAATTGTGTTTTCAGTTTTAAAAATCTGTTTAAAATTCATCAGTTATGGTTGGGAAGATGATGTCAAAAATATCTTAGTGAAATCAGAAATGTTGCTGAGATCTGTGTGGAGCCCCATTTATTTAAATGTTACCAGGTCATCTACTATACTTTCAAATTTCTACATGCTTAACTAATTCACTGTTGCAGAAAGAAAGGGTGATGTAGGAAAAGACAGCATTGTACTATGAAGACAGATACCAGCATCTCCCTTAGCTATGCATGAAGGGCTTGAATTGTAAACATGGCTGCTAGCATTTTATGACAACACACCTTACCCACAGGTCTTGCAATATTATTACACGATGGATGAAGCAAAGGTAAAGTACTGTGACAACCATACATTGGTAATACCAACTGTGGAGGTTTTACAGTAAACACTTCATATCCTTTTAACAATAATTTGGCATCTCGCACACTTGTACCTGAATTTAGAGTTGAAGTTAGAATGGTGTAAAACAATGTGAGAGAAAAGCTACTACTAAATAAGCTCACTTTCACTTACTTGTAGAGATGCAGCGTGTATCTTGCAAACTTACGGGATTATATACAAATATATTTTGACCAGTCATCCCTAAACAGAATTTGAATCATTGTTTCCTTCCACAGACACTCACAGAAAAGGCTACCTAGACGGAGTAGATCACTAATTTTATTCTAGCTTCATTACAAAGAAATAAATGTTTTAGTCAGAGATTTCTCGATACAAATACAAAAAGCCTGTCGACCAAGAAGTTGTTTCAAAGATGTTACTGTCTGTCTTTAGGTACAGCCTTCTATCTTTATTCCTTATCTGTGGTTTGATGCAGAAAGATTTAAAAATATTTACTCTTCAGCTTTTCATCAATTGCTATGAAATTCATAACTTTGTTTTCTTCCAGCTGAAGCTTTTCTTTTGTTTAAGTGTTTTGTTCAGCACTTAACCTTCAGCAGAAAATGTCCTTATTCACATAGACTTACATATTTAAAAAGTAGTTTTGTTTCTATTCTGTTTCATATTGATTCTGTGTTTCTAGACACAATCCTTCATATACTTCAAAAAGAAACATTTACTGATTATCACTGACTTATGACACTGATCTCTGTCAAAATGGGGAGCATTTATTCAAATTGAACTTTGCCAAAATTTAAACAAGAAATTAAAGCCATTATTTCCACTACTGTTCAGGAAAGAAATGGTGTAATTACACAGGGCTTGCTTTAAAAAAAATGGTTTGGATTTAAAAAACAACCAAACAAAAAAAAAAACCCACAACAAAAAACCCCAAAACCCAGAGTAGATGAGTTTCAGCTGAAATTTAGAGAGAATATATTAAAGAAGGCGACCTGATTGAATGTGGTCTTGATATGCGTCATTTGATTTACAGAAGTGATTCATAAATTATCCTATATTAAAACAAGTTTTGAAGGTATACAAAGTCTTTTTTTCCTCAGAGTTTTTGAAAAACTAGAGGAAGACATTTAAATTAATATGAATTCAAGTAAAAATACTTCCATTTAAAAGCAAGAAAAATAAAATTAGTTAATATTAGAAATCTACCTTACCTTCTCTACTTTTTACATTAATTACACTTGATTGAAGTAGAATGAGGCAAATTGAATTTTTTCTAGTTTTCCTAATTCTAATTTTAATTTATTATAGTCTTTTTGCTTCCTCTCTGTGCCTGTTGGATAGTGTTTTGTCACTTAATGCTGCCGCCTTCCAACCCCAATGATGACTGTTTCATAACCATAACTCAAGAAAAGTGTCAGACATACCAAGATGTCTACATAAAGAGGACCGTATGTGTGTCAATCATTACTATTAAGATGCCAAAAGAAAGCTATATGCAGGCCATCTTTTGCATCTGAACCAAAAAGAACACATTTAAATATGTTATTTCAGCATTAACTTAATTTTACTGATGGATTCTGACATCTGTCAGCTTATACACCACAGAGCTAACTTTCAAAGTAAGCAGGGAATGAAATTACAATTTGAATAGTTTCAATGATTCTGCAATCATATTTCTTTCCTGGAACAGCATTTTTTATTTTAGGGGGGGTTTTTTGTTTGTTTCTTTGGTTTTGTTTCGTTTTTAAACACCAAAAGTCTTTGGCTTTACCTATCCTAAGTTTTTTAGGATAAAAATAGACATTAAAAAAAAAATAATCAAGCTGTACTCTTACTAAATGACAACAGCTGACTTGAAAGACCATTTGTGCACGAAAATACCATATAACAATTCTTGTCACAATTTTTACATGTTAAAAAAAAAAATCCAGCTCTGTCTTATTTCATGTCATTAAAAAGTAGAAACCTTTTGTAATTTTTTTATTACTTTCTCAATCTAAATAAAGTATTTCTTTGATAATGTTAAAATTTACTTATGTTTGTATTGCCTAGTTAATGGCTTTTCTTGGGATTGTTTTAGGCATCACTGAGCACAGGGCTAAGACACTATGGAAGACTGTCTTGGTAATACCCAACATATATATGGCATCCTTAACAGATATATTTATAGTTACTATATTTTATATAAGGAATCTGAAATAAGTAGTTTGGTTTACCTAATGTAAACAGGACACTGAACACAATATAACATCTAACGCTTTAAGACAAGGACTTTCACCTGTTTACTAATACGGGCCACAGCAATTTTGGGTTCATCTATCCTCTCGGACTGTGTAACTGTGGCAAAGCCGGCAGTTTTAATTCCATGCACCTCCTTTTTGCAGGTATATGAAGGGAAGTGCTGTAAGATTTCAGAATGCCAAACCTGCAAAATGGATACAATTCTTGTCCATTTATAGAAGAGTTACACCAATGTCTACCATTTCTATTCTTATCTATACATCAGTCACTACTTATATCTCATTTTCAGATTTTTACTGGTACAAAACAGCTTCACTATTTCTTAGCAGGCTTGGGGAGTTTCGAGAATTTGACATAGTGACAGGATCCAGAGTCGGCTGAAGGCCTGAGAGAGAACTCCTCCTTTCAAAGCTGTCGTTTTAAAATAAATAGGCTTCCAGTCTCTAAAAACAAATACTGAACAAGAAAAAGGCAACATTATAGCTTGCCTTTTGGGGTACTCCTCTTTATGGGAATTCTAATGTCAAACCACACTAAAATGCTCTGCCCCACCGTATGCTTTGTGAAACTTCTGCACAGTGCTGAAGCCATACAGGCTCAGCTGGTCTACAGAGAAGGAGCCACATTCTCCCTCCAAGATGTTTTACCAGGTCAGGGTGCAAACACCAAGACAGGGTACAGCAAGAGCAGAGAAGCTTTCAGGAACTGAATTATACTAAAATCTGCAAATAGAAGAGACTCTTAACTGTGAACGAAAATTCTACATATTTGTTAAGAAAAAAAGTATACATGTTTAATAATAGCATTTAATATATCTGATATATCTCTAAAGTAATAAATTAGGAAAAAAAGAAGTATTTTTTTCCTCAAAACTATGGAAGCAATCATCACATTCAAATGCTTCCTAAACATAATGGAAAAACTAATTTTCAAAATACCTCACTTTATCATCAGATGATATATTATTTTAGAGTAAAATCAGTTCCAGTTTCAAATGTAATAGTCCAGTTACCTGTCTTAACAAAGAACAATGGCAATGGTACTGGGTAACAGAACTACGACAGCAGGATGAGAGGCCCAGACAACATAGAAACTCCAAGCACAAGTTTATTGTGAAAAAATGTTTGAATTTTCAGACTGCTAAATGACAGAAACAAACGCCAAAGAAGTTCAAAAATAAGAGCAGATACATTAAGCAACAACTGTCATTAAAAAGTTATCCCCTGCCATGTGATATATTGCCGTTCCTGTTTCAGAGAAAATACGTTGGGAAATTACATCGGAAACCAAGTGTGTATACAAAAATGTATACTTTATGTGCACCAAAAATAATAAAGCAACTGCTAAATTAATTTGTAAATAATATATCAAATAAGTATTTGTTCAAAGCATTTAATATTCTGAAAAGCGTTAATTATCCAGTTAAGAATGGGAAAATAATAACTGGATAAGACTGCTTAAGATAACTATATTTATAGCAGAACAATTTTAGCTGCTATTATATTTTTGTTGTTTCAGAAAAACAGTCGTTTATTGTAGTGTTCCCACTGTATTCCTAAGAGTTGCACAGAAAAAACTGTAGTTATAGTAATAAACAACAATTATCCTCAGTTCTTTTTATATTAAATAGCAATCATCTCTAGAAATTCATTTAAGAAACTCTACAAACAAACTTTATATAAATTTCATCTTAGTTGGTGGCTTGAAATAGTAGGCATGGATTTGATTTAGATAATATTCCCTCCATTTTAGTTTCTTATACTAAATAGCACTGTGATAAATTAATATGTATGAAAACGAAGGATCTTTATCAAAATGAGAGAAAAAGATATACAGATACAATTGTACCACTACTATCAGTCAAACTCTATTCTATTTTTTGTTATTACTGCCCTGAGAAAAAAAAAGAGTGCGATTAAAGCACTACGTAGATTTGCTTTCAAAGACTACTGTTGTTCACAAGACAGTTTCAGTTGCTTAGACTGTGCATTATGTGCTCCGTGCATCCTGAGAAAGCTGGATTTCCTGCGTGTTCTCCAAACTAACTAATACATCGCAGGCTTTCCAGAGAGACTCACTTCGCAAATAATCTTGAGAATGAAACTCAATCTTTTTTTCCTCTTCTTTTCTCTACACTCCCTAGCTAGTACAGGGGGAATGGGGAGGGTGGACATCAAATTGTCTTCTAGAAAGAATAAAACCACCCTGAATTTATATAAAGATGAAGATGTTAAAAGCCATTAGTGTTATTGTTTTATTTCTTTTTTTAGAGTTATAACCATGGACATTCTTTGCATCTGGGCTGGCAGGGAGATGCTGCTGGGTTTCGTTTTGTTTTAAAGGAAAACGGGAATAAAAAAAAAAATCAGTACTTCTCAGAAATTCATTATTCTCCCATTAGATGCATTGGCAAGGAATAAAATTACGAGCATTTAGATACAGATTTTCACCATTATAAATTAATAACCTTATTTCAGCTACTAACTTCACCCACACTTTTGTTGGAAGGTATAGTGAAGATCCTTTGCCAAATATTCAAAATATATGTTTTTGAAGTCTCAAACTGATTGTAAATGTTAAGAAAATTTAATTGCCAGTAATCAGAATTCCAAGATGCAAAGTCGACATGTGCATTTATACTTTATGACTGCTACAAATAGTTAAGAAAGTTTTTTCTGCCGTCTAATAAATGGGCCAAAATAGTGTGTAAATCGGAACATGGTCATATACTGCATATAACGCATGCAAAATTACTTTGAGTTCTTCCTGTGAATAAAGTTCTTTGTTAAAGGCTGCCAACCATCGCTAATTCAGCAGGGGCACACTGCTGTGTGAGAGTAAACAGAAACAGCAAGAAACCATGATACATCTCTCCAAGAAAGCGATGTTCCCGTTACATTTGTAGGTCAGCTGAAATGTTTAAAAGCCTTCCAGGCAGTTCCATTCTTTTTGATTTGTAAGAGGTTTCAATGCAATCTGTTATTCTTCAAAAATCCAGCAAGACAAATGGTCAAGAATTTTGGGACTGCATTTGAGATCTCATGCTTGATACATGGCCAGTTTCGTAGAGTCACAAGTCCTTCTGAAAAAAGTGTCAGTAATATGAGAAGACATTCTACAGACGGTGGAAATTGGTTACTAAATATGAACCTATTACCTAGGCCAAACACAGTGCTTGCACATGGACATGAATGGGCTTCTTCTGGAAGACCTTTTCAACTTTAAGACTAAACTAAATCATGAAGAGGGAGACTTAAAGTCACTTCTGTCAAAGTACTTATTTGCCTAGGCAGATATTCAATTCTTCATTTAACTTGTCAGCTTAAATGTACAAAGTCTGCAGTATTTTTTTTAATCCTCTTGAAGAATGCTTTAAATTTATTTGGATATAGCATGTATCAACAGAGAAAGAGAGGGGTGCCCGCAACTCTAACCTATTCTAAGTAATAGAGAAGTGATCTCATGAAGAAAAGGACACTTGGCCTCAATGGCCTTAATTCTCATGTTAAGTCAATTAGTGAGTGCCAGAGAAGTGAATTACAGTCTATTCTCAGAGTCTGTACTCCTGATGATAAAGCTGATCTGACCTCAAAGAAGGTGGAGACAGACTTCCTGGGCTTGAAGGAGTGCCCAGGCTTCAGAGGTATCCCTGAGGCATCTTGGCAGACTCATTCTCAAGAACTGAACAGGTACCAGAGGGTACCAAGACTTGAAGAAAAGGAACTGCAAAAGAAAACCTATTTCAGAAAAAGATTTAAATGTGACACTAAAGCACACTTTGAAAAGTGAGATCACCGCACCAAGTCATTTTCCTTAGCAGGGCAGATGGTGACAATCACAGCATGGGCATTGACGCTTCTGCTACTAAAGGTATCTCACCCATTCCTTGGCTCAGGTCAACCCTTTCTGTTTCAGTGCTGCAAACTTCTGATTACGAGCCATGATCTCAAGCCCATTTCAGCTGCTGAGGGCAGCCACGCTGGCTATAAACTGAGAAACCAATCTATACCCCAATGAGGCATGATCTTCTAGGTTCCCAACTTCTGACAGTTCTAAGGGACTATGAAAAAGACCGATAAAAAAAACTCAGCAGAATAAATTTACAAGTTCACATGTGCCAGGTGTGTTATGAACAATAGCACAGGCATATTAACAAATTTGTTATTCCATATTTTTTTTCCCCTAGGGCAAAGAGAAACCGAACATGTAAAAAGAAAATCGTAACAGTAAGAACAAATATTAAAAAAGTAAGTACGTCTGATTAAAAACCAGATTATTTGAAATGAATATTTTAAATCAGGACAGGAAGACAGAGAAGAATGCGGGGGGACGTGCTGACTTCTTTATCCATGCATGAGCATAACACACCCGCAATAGATACCGCTAAAGCCAAACCACATGCCATTAACAAACATTTCTGGCATCTAGTATTTCAACATATATGTGGACTATTCTTAAAAATAAGTATATACTGCAATTCATGCTGAACAAAACACTATCACTGCTTTGCTACAAAGCTTATTGCAAATGGTCAAATATAGGAATCTAAACTCACCTCTGAGCATTAACTAACTTTATGGAGTTGAGGAACACTCAAATTCTTCTCAGCAGAAAATCTTCCAGTTTAACATTAACAAGTGGGTATATATTTAGGCAGTTCTTTGAGTCTTCTTTTACCTCTTATCACGAACACATGCTGCCACGGTGTGACTCTGGAACAGAGTCTGTAGTTGATATTGTCCTTCAAAGCTATTTCTCATCACACAATACTGAAGGTGACTCTTTTGCCAAAGGTAGTCCAATTAGCAGGATTTCACCAGGCATAACCTGATATAACCATTTCTTGGTGTGTATTAGGATATTGTCAGATATGAATAAAAATATTTTGTCAGAACAGAAATATTTGGTCAGTAACAAGAACTGGATGTTTAAATAGCAGCTTTCAAAACAGATGTGGTTTCTGGTATTGTCCATTTGCCATCTGACACTAAAATCAGGTCCAATTTATTTAGATTATTATGTGTTTAATATTACGAAAAAGAGTCACACTGAGCAAATATAAATGTTACCTTTTCAGAAGAACTTATATCCTAAATGTAGATTCACAGAATACAGTCACACATTACTTTCCCTTACCCCATTCTATTTCTCTACCCCTAAAATTCCCTTGACAGTTTCTAACTTGTTATACAATTTGTTTTACTCACTACGGTAGAATTAATCATATTAAAAGCAAAACAGACCTTGCACTTGTTTTAGCACTGAATTGCTGGACTATCATAATATTTTGTTCCTCAATTATTAAGTTAATTAATATGTAAAGATTCTTTTTACTCTCTGCAGCACACACTGAACCTTTCCACAGATTACTGCAATTGTTCTAGATTATCAACCCCCCACACACCCCTGAAGTAAAGAGCAATAAAAGTCTCGATGTTCTTTCCCTGTGGACACAACGGTTCTATCAAACAGATGGGTGGGTTTCCTCAATCTTTCTAATAAGAATTAATGGAAATTAAAAAAGGATTTATTGACTGATGGCAGATGGCTGAAGGATTTTGCAGAGGTATGACTCATGTAAATTACAACAAAAGGAAATTCAACCTCTTGCTGTGGACAAAAGGTTAGTTCTGCATTAAATTAGAAGCATTCTGCTCAAAAGTTAAAAGGAAGTAAAAACTTTCTTCTTTACTTTGTCAGGCATGACCACACTAAGACATCAATGGTCCCTTGATCATCACACATAGTGCGGGTCTCCTTTGCATTCTTGGGAAGAAGCCTGTAGAAACACTCGTGATAAAACACATGCTCAGACTTAAAATAGCTGCTGCCTGTGTATGTACTTTAAATTATCTCCTGCAGTCCCAGCTCCTCACAAGCTATAGCCTCCTCCGTGTCTAACAGGTTCCGTTCTTTTGTGTTCCTCACGAGCAAAGGTGAAAACAGCTAGAAGGAAACACACTAACAGGGGAGCTTATTGTGGCAGTCTTACCCCATCTCCCACAGATATGAACTCATGTTAGTTTACATCATACTGGAAGAGTTATTATTCACGAGTCTAGGAAAAAATGACTTGCTACCTGAAGATAATGAAGAGTCATCACCTCCCTTTTTCCTGGCTGACTTTGGATACCAGTAGATTAATAGAATTCTCTGCCAAAGGTACACATTGCTGCTCCTGAAGCTTCAATGCCACCAGCAACTTCAAAGCTACAGAAAACCACCCAGCAAACCACCTGTTAGCTAACACCATCTGAACAAACGGCAGTGCTGCAGTCAACTGTTGAACCAGCCCTATAAGCACATGGAGCATTTTCTTGGTCCTACATTTTCTTCACTGCTGAAAGTATTTTGGTATTGCTTTTTCCAGACAGGCATAACACAGGGGATTCTTTACAGTCACATCATGCTCCTAAGAAATGCCAAAACACAGGTCACTAAATGATCTTCTGTGGAAGATAAGTATTATATTAGCAGACAATGTTCAGCCCAGTATTTCAGCTCAGAGTTGAGTGTTGCTTATTCCAACAGACAGATGCTGGTGAACACTGGACCAAGGGAACATGAGATTTGTTTTCTATTCCCACGCCTGTGTAAAATCCGGTAGTCTTGGGTCTAAAAACACTAGGACTGAAATTATAGAACACAGTTTGGTTTTTATGTTCTCATAATATTTTATCACTATATAGAAAATTGATTTGTTCTTTAATAAAAATTATCAAAAGGCAAGATTATCTCTGCAAACATAAAGAATATTTATACCCCCAAAATCAATTTAAATAGTTTCTATTAATTAAATATCCTAATAATAATGTATTTTTTCATCCTCCACAAAGGTCTTGATAACCTAATATACTATTAAGTGACAAGCTCTGAAGCCTTGGAAATTATACGTTAAAGAACAATCACTCATTTATAGGTGCCATTAAATGCTTATGTTTCTTAAGTTAAAAAAAAGGAACCCTTCTGCTTTACATTGTTGTATTTAAATAAAGTAATCAGAAAATTAATTCCCATTTTTGGTAAAACAGTAAACCAATTGAAAATATATCTTTTATGAAGACAAAGGTATTTAACCAATATCTGCATTTTAATAAAACTTATCTTTGAATATTTGGCTGATTTTATCATCAATTTTCAATTTTAAAAGCACACTGGAAACAGGTTAAGAGAATAGTGTTGGGGCACTGGTTTGCTGCCTGCTTCTTTTTTTTCCCTCCAGAACAATAGCCTAGATGTCCGTGCAGTCTGTGTGGAATGTGTTTTCATACCACGAAAGAAAACTATGTGAACAGTTACAATGTAATTATAATTACTGGGGTATTTGAGCTCTATCTAGACAGTAATATTAGACGCAACTCCAAAACGTTAAGCGATTTTCATGTTCTAGACTTTAGGTTAAACTTTTCTTAATCAGCTTTAGTCAAATCTAATTGCAAAACTAATCTTAAAATTACCTCTAAGAATTGTTACCTCGTCATACAATATATTTCTGGTAAATTTCTAAAATGAGCAAAGCTGTCCCCAAAAATATTCTTTGTACCTCAAATTATTAATGTACTTAGATGAAACACACATAGATCACCAGTCCTATCCAAACCCGTTCAGTAATTTAAGAAACGGTACACGGATTTTATGATTTGCTGGCAGATGACTACATTCTGATCAACAGTGTGCAATTTAGAAAGCAGTCATCCCCGATTTCAAGTGTAATGTGTAGTGAGAAACAGTTTTCTTTAGAAATGCAATACAGATACTCGAAGAACTTGGATGGCTATGCATACAGGTAAATTGAAGGACATGACCCATCGCGCATCCATTAAAAACAAGATTTATCCAGTTCAGTCGATGATAATACCACTGGTCTGCTGAAAGGAGTAGCAGTTTTGCTTTGCATGTTTAGTCTACAAAGCCAACAGGAACACAACAAACTCATAAAAAGGCAATTAAACTGACCAAAAATACAACCCTGTTTCTACTTAACACATTAAAGTATTTTAACACAAACATACACACACATTTTAGCATTGGCAGAAACCACAAACTTCTACAAATTTAGCCAACCAAATGAAGAATCAGTTTACAGAATTACTTTCAATTCTTAATAGGTCCATAGATAAAACTCAATTAGTAGAGTCAATAATTTGTCATATATGCTTACTGTTGGCAGTTTTCAAAGCTGTTTTCCATGTCCTGTTCTTAGCCCACAGTAAGAGCTATGTTATTAGAAAGTGATCTGTAGAATTGGTTTCTGAAAACTATAGCTAGAAGATTTAAAACTGTGGTTCCCACTAACATGGTGAGAAGATACATGTTCCTTATCTCGAGTCTAATTGAATTTCAACCTGTTTAAAGGCTAAATAATTTCATTCAAAAAAATTTAGACTTTTCTGCTATCTTTCAATTACAGCTAAAAACAAGTCTGTATCATTTATTTTGTATTTACTATGAACTTCAATGATTTAAAAATGAAGAAAATGGGAAGCAAAGCAGTTGAAATATTTAATGCTTAATTGGACTTAATGAACTTTAGATTAGTTTTTAAACAAGTGTGTGGGATGAAAACCTGAATTCTGCTTAATGATAAAACTGTATTTTCACAGAGCATTCATCCTGAATACATCTAACTTAACTTGTGAAAGCTTTGTTAGCATTCTAATTATTTTTTACTATAATAATTGAACTAGATCTCTTATCTCACTTAACTGCTTGCATTTTAAAAACCCAAGTCCTTCTGTAAATGACTGTTACAGAATATGACAATTAATTGTACTAAATTGTGCTTAGGCTAAACAAGACAATACACAACATCTAGCTGTCTTCCATAAAGACAGAATGTTCCTTAAAGTACCAAATGTAAGATGCAGTACCACTTTATTTTGTCAAGGTATGCCAAAAGATAAGTACAAGCCAATCCTGTTTAATTTATACACAAACCACTTTGAAAAAAGTATGAGTTGCAGATTTCTCACATATTAATTATTAGGAACAGATTAGTCAGTGATCATGAAGTTTGGAAAAAAGATGCATACGACAATGTCACAAGGGACCACTAATATTTTTAAATATGAACCTGGAAAGCATGATAGGAGTTTTTTTGAAACCATGCAGCCAATCTTCCTATTTGACACTAGCAAAAACAAGCATAAATTAGCTGGAGTTGCTTATAACTCATAATTATAATTGTTAATAAATTGTCAAAAAAGTTCAATGCAAACAACTGTTTTCATTGAAGCTCAGATCGTAAGAACTACAGGGTGTAGTCACGTGTTATTTCAAGAAAGAAATTCAACAGTACCTATGGGGAAAGTAGTTTATCTTGCACCGAATCCTCAGCAAAAATACTTAATAAATATTTCTACATGCACAGCAATATCCCTTGAACTTTCTTCAGCACCTCCAAACCTCCTGAAATTTTTTTTCCATTCTCATCTCATCTCTCTTGTATTTTGTATTCTCTCCATTATACTTAGTAATGTATTCCTCCTCCTCTCAATCTTTATGTTAGAATTATGTATTAGAATTAAATAGGGTCCACAGTATGTTTTAAAGAACACTTTGCATTGCATATGCAGATTCCTCGTAAGTCAAACCCTTGGCTTGAAATTCAGGATAAGAGTAGATGGATTAGTTCAAAAATTCACATGGATGGAAAAGCTAATCTAGATTCTGGTAGTTCAGCTGCTGCAGGAGATTCACATGCTGTCAGGAAGCAGGGACACGCCACCTCGGTCTTTTTTGTCTGTCTCTCTCTCACATTGGTGATTACAGTGCTTTGTTCCTGTACTGACACCAACTTTACTACAAGATTCTTGACTCCTGACTGGTCGCCATACTCCTGTACTACCCCCACCTCTCTCTTTCAAATAACTAAGCATAGGTCTAGGTGGCTCTCTGGAAGGCCGGCCTTTAATGATGCTGTACATAAAGCAGATATGTGTTATTGCATTCCAGAAATGCTGCAAGTGCCATATGCAGATCACTTAAAACTTTCACCCATATTAATTAAGGAAGGAATATTCAAGAAAAATTACGTCATCTTCATGAAGCTTGAGACTATTCAGTACACCAATTATCCATACACCATCCTCAAATTCCTTGACTGGATTATATACTCAATTATTAAAATGATAGTTGCAGTTACTTTCCTGGTATCCCAAACAACGAGTTTAAGTGCTTTAATGATTTTCTTCCTCATCCGGTAATAGATACATATAGAACTTCTGGACCGTACAGAAGATCACTCAAAAGCAGGAAACACTAGGCAAGTTAACATGGACTCAAAAGCTCCTAAAACTGTTCCTCCCCAGGCCAGTTTCTAAGTGAGAAGACGTCTCTTCTTTTTAGGCTTTCTCCAGCACTGATATGATTTTATTTCAAGTATCACAGTAGTCTATGCAGTCCAGGAAAATGGGCTCTGAATAATTCACCATTTTTAATTATCTTAGGTTTAATTTTGTGGTTTAAAAGATTTGACGGAACAAATGTTGATTCACATAATTCTCAAGACTACAAAAACTGATGGGTTTCATCTATCTAGAGTAATGGCTGAACAAAAATAAGAACAGAAAAACAGCTGTATTGATCCATTCAGATCAGTGTGGCCAGCCTGTAATTTCATCTTGAGGCAAACTGGCTACCTTCCAATTCCAGAAGAGAATAAAAAGAGGGCAAATACATGTATTTTCTTCCATCTCCCAGCCTACGCTTATTTTCAGACATCTGTGTAAGAACACTGCCTCCCTCTTCCCCTTGCCCCATCTACTCTGCAATGGGTCTTCTCAGCCAGAGGCTACACGGAAGCAGTTTCATACGTGCCACCCAGCAAAGTTCAAGTATAATTCCAGAGTTAAAACACTAGAACTAGGGAAGACAGGTGGAGAAGACTTAGTAAATGGCACTCTATGTATCTGCACTGATGGATGCAGACAAGAGACTTCAAAAAGTAGCTTGAATTCTGACAACTGCATGTTCTGAAGAAGTTGACATTTTAATCACTTTCTATTAGTTTTATAAAGTTAAACAGCACAACTGCAAAAAAGACAACAGACTTTGAATCAACAACTACAACAAAATCTTGACCCAGTAATCCACCCTCCCAATTCCCTTTAAGATTATAAAACTCACAGTAACAGGCAATTTATAATAATATGCTACTCTTGGGATTATGGGAGGAAACAATGCAATACCTCATCAAAAAAATTGCTAGGATAAAAATAGATTTTTGGAAGTGTATGATGTAATAATTCACCAAGCATTTAGAATTTGCCAAAAAAAGGTCGTCTCAGAGACAACTGAGCCATAATAGAGAGTTCAAAAGCCTACCAGAAAAGTGTCGTAAAAGAGCTGAGCAGAATTCAACGTCAGAAAACACAAAACAACACAGCGGAGCTACTCAGGCAAATGTCACAAGCTAGGATGATACCTGCTATCCAGGAAAAAAAGATAAAAAAGCAGCAACCTATTAAATCACTTTGCATGAATTAAAAGGCTTCAGCATAACGTTGTCAGCATGGACAAAAAGGTTAAGAAGAGTTTTATTGACTAAGAAGAAAGGATTACACTCAAGTGGAATATAAGCAAGCCACCAGCCAGTGAATAACTCGCTATTCCACAGCCTGTAAGCTAAACTTAAGAGGGAAAGCCAGTAAGGTTCTAACAGCACCAATACTACTGGAAAGTACACTGCAGAGGAGTAATTGTGCGAAAGCCTCAAAGAATACAAGAACGGGATGACTTCTACTGGGGGAAAAAAAAAAAAAAAAGGTGCATGTGAATGTCGTTATAGCATAGCAGCAAGGCACTCGTTTAACTAGCAGTCTTTCTGGTAACTTGATTGTACATCTCATCACAGAACGTTTATTACCAAAAAAGTCAGGACAATTCTAGCTCTTGAAGACTATTTTCAGCTATAAGTATCCCAACTTAATACTTTGTCAGCTGCCAAAAGGGATAAGAAATCAATCTCATCTATACTTAGGACTGCAAAACTGCAAAATGGTACCAGTGAATCATGGACCGTAACCTGCAGACATTTTATTCAAGGAAAAAAATACCAGGCCCCCCCCCCCAAAAAATTCCCACTTATGTCTGCACTGTTACAAACTAATGTCAATGTCACTGTGGACCTGTACAGAGATTAAAAAAAACAACACCTAAGGCAATATAAAAAAAACTAGATATGATCTTGAGTTTAGGAACTGCGATTTTTTCTGAAAATTCTATCAATTATTTGAGAGTGCTGCATGTTGCAAACATACAGGAAGTATCTTTCCAGAGAGATAAAAACATTTTGCTCTGAAGTCCAACAAAATATTTTGTTTCATTAAGTGCAGATGTCCTGTGCCATCCTGAAGGCTCAGCAAAATTTATGAGTGAGTTATACCCTGACAACTGCAGTGCGGATAACTCAGTGAGATCTGCATATCCCTTTGACATACGAAGGGACCAACCCAATATTCCCAACATGCTCGATACTCAGTTTAGTTAGATTTTTATGAAATACTTTATATTCTGTATTGTGCTACTTTAAGTGCCTATGGTGAGTGTCCTCAAAGGCTTTAGCATGAAATAGAAAACTGAAACTCTTTGCAGGATCAGCAATGGGAAAAAGGACACAAACTCTGCAACTTTCCTTTACTTATAATGAAAGTTAAAGCAATGCTACTAGAATGAAACAGCAGTTGGAAAAGATAAACTCTACACTTTTAGGAAGACAAAACCCCACATGCTTATGACATGCAAATTACTCTGGTATCTTAATGGCTTGTTAATTATACTATAAGGCCTCTCTGCTCAACAGTGCTGACAGTATTTGTGTCCTCCTCTTTTGCATTTTTCTCTTACAGCAGAAGTGAACTGAATGGCTTTGGGCTGTGCTCAGGGGTCCTCCACTGCCTGGTAGTTTCTTTGTTCCAGAGGAATGCAGTTCTTCTGGGAGGTCATAGCTATGAACTAAAAGAGACGGCCTCTCACAGCTTAGACTAATGCTATGAATGGCTTTGGTAGTAGTTAAAACCTTGAATTTCAATTCATATTGAAGATGCGAGCCCTTACAGCAAGCACAGTACAACAGAGGAGGGGCAGCAGTGCTGACGCTTGCCGCTAACCAGGATGCTCAATTGCAAACATGTTGAAACGCTTCTCAGAGTTGAGACTTTTATTTCCATGTACAGTTATCAATAATTGAACTTGAACCATTGATCATCAACTTTGCAAGCATATGTTACAAGATATGTCATTTTTTTTTAATCCACACACACCCCTTTTTAATTTTAAGCAGACATAACTACATGGTTAGTAGTGTCACTGAGGATTCCAGCAGTGCCCTGAGGTCCTAGTAACTCAAGGACAGGAAATGTTTGATGAATAGAGACATTAGAGAAAAAGATGACTCTACTAAACAGGTTTTGGTTTTTTGGGTTTTGTTTTTGTTTTGTTTTTTGGGTTTTTTTTTGGGGTTTTTTTTTGGGGTTTTTTTTTTTTGTTTGTTTGTTTTTTTTAAATCTCCCCTGGAGCTTTGACCAGTTTCATTGTTCAGCTTCAACTTCCTGCTTATCCTCCAGGAGCCAAGATCTTTTAGCCCCTGAGATTGCCATTTTAAGGGACATATAGATCCAACTATATTCAGTATATTGATATCATTCAGGTTACATGAGTGAAAAAAGTGGCATTGCCAGGACATTTCAAACATGCAATATTTGTTAGTCAAAGTAGCAAACAGCAATTCACAGAACTATAAATAATAGAAGAAGCAAGACCCTTAAAAAGTCAGAGCAATACTTTTTGGCTGTTATTCCAAATGTGTGCTAGGTACATCTGCTCATGGCAGCAAGGGAACACATTCCTACAGAATAAAATGTCAGAAATTCAAATGAGAAATATGAAGAACACATGAAGCTAACTTCTTCCCCCCCCCCCTTAAAGATGGTAAAAAGTTTGAAAACAGTATTAGTAAAATAGTATTAGTAAAAAAAAATTATACAATACAGTTACAAGTTCCCAGCAATAAACATCTTGCACATGCCAAAGCAGCAAACTACTGAAATGGCAGGAGGACCTAACAGCAGGACTGTTAGAATAAGAACCACCTTGTTATTATATAGTTAACATCTGTGCTTCCTAAATAGCAAAGTAAACGAACATAATGGTTATTGCCCTGTATTCACATTTTGCCACCTGCATATCCATGGCAATATACAGAGTAATGAAATCAGAAAGCCAAAAAAAAATCCCTATTTCTATCTTTCCGCCTTCCTTTGAACATCTACATGAAATGTGTTTATATGCAGCTAGACAATACACCAAAGTTTTACAGATCAGCCAACCAACCAAGAACAAGCTGTCAACACTATCAGTTGTAATAATAAGATAAGGACATAATCAGCAAAGCACCTTTACATCTTGGCAAGATGGAATAAAAACGCTGGAGTAGGTCCTACTTGCTTCTATATATTTAGTAGTTTTATAACTGTAATTATGTCGTAATGCTAGAGATCTCAGTTTAGCAGTTACTAAAAGCTTACACATCTGGGACTTTAAGACTAGAGGTAGCCAGAAAGCGTTTAAATATTATAATTTAATCCTCAAAACCCTCAAATAACTTTATAGGGCCATAACCGTTGACTTCTACACCTATCAGTATTTCAAAGCCATTTAACGTTGAGGGGAGAGAAATTCCCTGCCATTCCCCCAGAAAAATAAGATTTAAGACTAGGATTTCAGTTAAGAACAAAAAAAGGAAATACACAACCCTCTTTCCAAGAGATCTGTTTCTCTCTAAGACTGGATCCTACATGTAGTTGAGGTCGCATCTTTAGAGTGCCATAAATCTTATTCTTAGAAAGAACATTTCCATTTTATTCCATGATATCTCAAGGACCTTGTAAATAGTTGTCTGCATTTTATGTGAACCAATGTAATTCAAAGCCACGTTTCATCAGTGCTCCCGGAGAATGGTGGAGTTGGAGTGACTCAGTCGTAATGATGAATTACTAGAGCAAATCGTTGAACCACATTGTTACTTAATGGTACAAACAAGCCTGTTATTAAAACTACTTAGAGTAGTTAAAGTGTACTGGAAAAGCACTGTTTTGTATATCAATATATGAACCTTCCTTAGCTCAATCTTTAATTAGTAAGATTTAATCTTAAAAAATCCTTTAGAATGCAATATGTGTATTTTAAAGCTCATGAATAAATCGGGTATGATTTTTTAAAAAAAAGTTTGAGTCTTTGCGTGTCTTTAAAGCTTTCTAAATATTATGAATAGTCTCTAAATCATAAAGTTACAGCAGACATTTCACTTTCCTGAGTTTAAGAAGTGTGAGAGGAGAGCACTTTACTACGTTTGGAGAGACGATCCAAGAGTGTTCACCCCAGAGAAATTCAAATGTGATGACTCCTTATAATTGGTATCAGGACTTCCATAAGTCTAAGACAGTCAGAATCCAAAGGCCATAAAGTATTTGTTCTATATTAATTCCATGAATGCTGACACCACGCCTAAGGAAGTGGCTATGTATGAACTGTTGCTACCCTCCACAAACAATTTTAAATAAAGCTTTGCTGGAGTAAAATTATTACCAAAAAAATACACTGTTATGCACAGTAGAAATATAAGGGTCCCCCATATTTTGCAAACCTCAATATTTGCAGTATGCAGTAAAAAAAAAAAAAAAGCATTTTATCTGCATTAGAAAATACTTAATAGGCATTCTAGTCCTAACTGTGGTAGGGACTTGCTAGGCATTTAACAATTACATATACATATACGCATTACTACCTCCTCAATGCTTACAGTAGATTAATTTATAATGAAATCAAGATTGGCAAAATACTGGAAACAGTAGAGCTAGAGATAATTAGCCCAGCTAGAAATGCATTCTAAGGAGATTTTCATGAGAGGTAACATAAAAGAGATGAATATGTGTTTCCAAGCAGAGTACAGTGCAAACAAGAAAACATCAGAATTTTGACATTTTTATAACAGAGTTAAAACATTGTTTGCAAAATGTGTATTTAATATTATTGCTTAATTTATTTTGTCCAGCTAATTACACATGTATGTTGTTCCATGTTAAAAGAATGTACTCTCTTTAATTTCTCTTGAAATTCCTCTACCCACTTCAGAAACAGACTGAGAATAATGAAAAGTTTATAGGGACATTTTAAAACTGTGTTTTACCCATGCTCTGGCTGAATTTACAATGAAGATATCCCCATGACTGAAAAAATTAAGAAATCCAATGTTTTTAATTTTACAGAAAATGAGTGAAGGTGGGGAGAGGTCTTTGTTTTCAGCCCATGCTGATTTTTACCTAACTCTGTAGCGTGCGACATCCCATTGCCAAATCTCTTCTGTAAAGCAAAGCATGTGTTAGCTCAAAATAATAAAAAGAAGCTTTATTTTGATTCATTTTAAAACATATCATTCTTTACCTCAGATGCTCCAGGCACAAGGTGCTTGCTGTTAATGACTCAAGATCCTGTCCTTTATAATGGCCCTGTGTCATTATGAACAGCTGGCAGTTTTTCCTTTTCTTTTTTCCTTTTTTTCCTCCCAACTTTCCTAAAAAGTAGCTAAATCTAAACCTTTAAAATATTTCACTAAAACTAAAAAAAGCAAAATATGAGTCTATATAGCATGTACATTATAATACATTACATAATGTTATATTGACTTTATTTAGGTAATTCATATGTGGAAGTATGCATTTAATTGTCAAGTTGTCACTGAATGTATATATTATATATGGGAGGGTCAGATTTAAAAACTTTACTAAGAATCTTATTGAAAAGATCTGTGACTGTGTTGGAATTATAGCAAATAACACTGACTAGAAATTGGCTTTAGTACTCCCAGTGTTATAGGGGAAACACTCAAATCTGAAGATATCTTTGAAGTTCAGATGGGATGGGCTCATAGACTGAAGTTCTTTGTTCAATGTATTATTTTCTTTATTTACACAAAGAATTTAAGCTTACACTTCTAAGAGGTATTCCCATAAAGTCTGAAAGACTTTTAAGATTAAATATAGTTATAAAATAGAGCTGCAATTATCTCCAAAACAAATAACCGCTTTATCTTTTATCTCCATATTCTCTCTTATTTAAGACAATGTGCACATCCATATCCAGGCATGTAACGGTTCCTGTAAGCCTTTGAAGGAATACAAAACAGCTGTTCATCTAAAATCATACATACTTCTTAAATTTTATTTTCTGCACATATATGTTGTGGAGCATTCTGTTTTCCACTCTTCAAGCAGTAATACCATCCAGATTAACATTGCAACAAACCAAAATAGAAGTGGATTCTCCTTAAAATCTCAGAAAGAAATATGGCCTCAGCATAAAATAAACTTTAAATTTGTTATCTCTTTAAGATAGCGTAGTGGTTCACTAAACATAGTTGGCATATAAAAGCCTTACTGCAGTCAATGTCCCTGTGCATTAACAGGTGTGCTGTAAGAACATCGTATTGAATTTCATCAGCTCTGATCATTAACTTATCATGCGGTGAAAGGATATTTCAGACTGACTGTAGTGCCAAGACATATTGTAAAGGCTTAGGAAAAAGTACTCAAGCAAGAACCAACAACAGATTTTGTTTACAATGAGGGACCGAGGAAAAAAATCATTAACACACTACAGCATTTTGAAAGACAGATGGCAGAACACTAGACTTTAATTCAGCCATACAACTAGAATCATATAGTACATGCAGAAAAAAGGGCATTTTGAAAACCTGAATATAATTTCTTTTGCTGGTACAAACATATGCATGTGGGTTTGTTGGGTTTTTTTTGTTTTTTTNATTTACATCATTAAAAGCATCAAGAGTTGGCCTACAACTTGGAGATGAGTGATAATTTACTAAGAAGAACCTGCTTCCTGAGCCCATCAGAAAACTGTCAGATTGCATTTCAGGATGTGCATTAAGCAATGGAAACTACACCACATGCACCTTTTTGTACACATGCCCTCATGAGAGGATGCATGAAGTGGAATGACATACTTCACTAGCATCTTTCTTTCAAGGCAAGTATGTCTGCTGTTGTACATACAGCTCTGCTGCTAAAGACAGCAATGTTCAAAAGTGCCAAATACTGGAGCAGAATACAGTGATGTTTCCCTCAATCCTGACAGAGTTCAATTTACAGTCTTGAACACACCTCCAAATGAAACTGCTTCCTACATCGGTAAGACTTCCACACTGTTTTTTTTTGCTTGGAGAGCAACTGTTAGTCATGCCTTCCATCTGAGGGCATCAGGTAGCCCACTACAGATTAACCTGGTCTAGTGGAAGGTGTCCCTGCCCATGACAGGGGGGTTGGAACTAGATGATCTTCAAGGTCCTTTCCAACTCTCACCGTTCCACGATTCTATGAATATAGTGAAGCAAAACTCAGACTCTGGATTGTAGTACGTACTCAAGTTTCACACTCATATTCCAAAATTTGACATCTACACCTTAAAGCAAAAAGTACCAAAAGTTAATTATTGGGGCAGGCTGGGGCAATCTAGCCTGTCTAGATGACAGTATATTCTTTGACTCCAAGTACTCAAATAGCAACATCCCTGAAGAATCTTGCATCGCTCTAGTCATAGCTATATAACTGTACAGTCCCATTCACCAAAGTAACTCCTCAATGACTTATAAAAAAATCATCCCTTTGATCATCACCTTATTGTCTTTCAGTTTTACTCGGAGCCAGTTTGAACAAAAGCATAGAATAAAAGTCTTATGTTACCTGCATATTTCAGAAGTAACTCTTGCCATTCCAGCTACTGGTTTTATACACAGGTTGAAAAAGAATTACAAATCTTGCACTGAATTTGTCTTACAACACACTGTTTCCATTGACCAATAAATTTTAAAAATTTGGATGACAAATAGGTTGTGGAAGGGATTTAAACTGAATGGCTTTTGTGGATTCAGATGGACAAAGATGCACGGTCCTTCTGCATTAGGTTAATGCTGACAACTGTTACTGATAAATTCTGACGTGGTTTATAGGTCTTTTAAAACAAATTAAGCAGTTTGTCTTGCATAGGCAATGAACTTAAATACTGGGTTAGGTTCAGCAGAGACAAAGAGAAAAAGTTCTCCGATTCATCATAGAGCCTTGATACGGATATTTTCAGCTACTCAACAAATAATCAGATCTCACAAGCACTGGACTGCAAGTCACGTTTGGTGGCTACTCACATGGCCCGTGGTTATGCTCCTCACACACACACTCTCTCATTCTGCTAAACCTGTAATCTCACCCATTCGCAGTGCTGGGGTGTATAAATAACTGCCTGCAGGGTCAAGCAGTGCCAGAGAGGCCGCAGTGCTGTACTGCGGTGTCAACTCTCTTGCACTCATCACCCCATGTTTGACACCACCCTCATACACAATCTGCTCATCAGCTCCTGTGCACAGTGTCATGAAGCAGAGAAAAGGCCACCATCACGTGCAGCAGCTGCACGTTTACTGCTTAGCAGTGCTCTGTATCCAAAGCAGCTTTGATAATAAGCTCACTCCCAACTTAGCTTAATGCACCAGTTCCTTCTTACTCCCGTAATGTCACACACGGCATCTCACAATGGGAGACAGGGTACTCCTCAAGTCTAAACGGCCAGTTCGATTCAGCTAGCAATGCAAGAAAGGCTTTTGGTACAGTTTTATATATTTTTGTGACACGTCACCATTTTATTTTAGAGGCAGAAGCTATAGGATCTTCAGCAGAAGCCTTCATGCAGTATTAAACATGTGCCTAGGATTTACTTTGTGCAGCATTTCCTAGCAAAGTAAATTGCACAAATCTAATTGAACCAGAAGAAACGCTGTTCACAGTACCTTCTTTAAGCAAGCTTTCTTCCAGAGTTTACCAAAGCCATGCATTAAAAACAGGAAATTAAATTACGAGGCTTTGTGACCGCCTCATCCGGCTATGACGCTAAGTGGCATTGAGGCAGAGTTCTATACATTTCTAGGGAATATATCATTTTCTACAGAAAATGATTCTCCTACATCTGTTGTCAAACCCAAGAAGAACACACAGTGCAGTTCACACAGCAGAGGTATTTTTTTAAATGCTAATTCAATAAAGGAGGGTTCTTTATCAAATATTCTAGGAACTGGCCTCAATACTGAACTAAGCGGGGGGTAATAGCATGGGTAAAACATACATATAATGAGGTGAAGAGGATGATGACCTATATGACCCCAATTCATAAGAAAAATGGAAATTTTTTCCAATAGTGACCCATTTCCCAAAGGCACGAGAAGTACTTAAATGATAATGAAAAATACCAGCTTTGAAACTAGACAAAACAGAGAAATCTAAGGTAGTCTCAAATTTGTGTTTGTGATTAAGCCACAATCAAAACTTATGGTTTTATAAACAACTAATGATTCTAAAGTGTTTTTGCACATTTTTACTCTTGCACTTTCTCCAAAACGGCCACTGTTGGTGCTTTCAAAATGGCAAAAATAAAAGTTACATGATGACAGTTACTGTAATATCAAAAAATAAAGCAATAACTGAAAGAATTTTTCAACAGCAACCCTATGTTCTTAGAGGAGAATATCTAGGAATAATGCTTTGAGGTCTAGTTCAATGCAGCTAAAGAATGATCAAGTATCATGAATGATTTTTATTGTAAAAATAGATTATAAACTGTCAGCAGAAGATAAGATAATTCACAATAATAGAAGAATTGCAGAAAGCAATGTACTAAGCCTCTGCCTACAGTGTTACAGTCCCTAAGAGATGAAAGAACAGATTTTTATTTTTTTCCCCCCTTGAGTGTTCCACTGGCTAAGAAAAGCTCAAATTCAATGCAAGTTTCTTTTGATTTCTTTTTAGAAAACACATTTAGACAGGATAAATGAATACGAGTAAGTTTAACGCTCTTCCTCACTGGGGACATGTTTTTCCACAGCTCCATCCTCTTAAAAAAATCTTTTATATAACACCCTTTATCAGTGGATTTTATAACACTTCACAAAGGAAACAAGATATCATTTTCCCTCAATTTACAGTGAGAAAAACCATACGGAAACCCCAATACAGATTATAGAGGGAGATTCTCAACACTGGAACCACCTAAGAATTTTCAAACAAGGTTCTGATGCCAACAACTAACTCCCATAACCCTAATGGCTTCCAAAATCTCAACTCGCTTTGTCTAAATATCCATGAAGACCAGTTGAAGAGTCCCCACCTTTCTAAGTAGCTTCCAGGAAACTATTAATTTCCTGTTTTACCCCAACTCTATCCAGAAACATGGTAACAAAGCCAGAAATAAAGGCCAGGTCTCAGAAGACTGAAAAATCATGCTCTACCCACTAGCAAGCCTAATGAGATAGAATGCATTGTTTCCAGATGCTGATTTGGCCAGCATTATCTATGACAAAACAAATGAGATTTTTTGGGATTTCCATTTTATAAACTCAAACGTGTGTTCACAGTACTTTTTAAGATGAAAATTTTTGAGGAAAAATCTTGAAAAGCAGATCACCAAAATCAAAATCACAACACAAGCAATGCAAAACATTTAGGTAAAATCTAGTAAAATCTTGGCGAAGGACTTATCTTTCCATTTGATACTACAACAGCGCTCTAATCATAAGTATTTACTTAAAGTTGAGCTTTTATGTTGCTAACGTATCTACTTTTTCATAATTTAGGAAGTCTAATACCAAAAATATGAATGTATCAATATGGTGAGAAAAATAAGAGAAGAGCTTAGATGTCTATAAACCTTTCTTTTATGTCTCATTTCTCTAACACAAATGGACTCCATTATCACAAAAAGAATCCCATTTGATTTAGAATATTAATAGTCAAATTTCATTTCTGAAATACAATGTGATTAGTAATTTTGCTCAGAGACAGATAATGTACTCGCATCACTCACGCTTTCACAAGGTCTGGCACTGACTATTGCACTACTGAAAAGCAGGTTTGGAATGTGCTACAAGTTTAACAAAGAGAGAGTAACTCACAGAAAGTCAAGGTCTTTTAGAAAGTTTTCAAGCTCCTGGCTGAATATTGGCTTATTATGTCAATTCTCGCTAACAGGTTTCAGAAAAATCGCTAGAGAAAACTTCATTAATTTTCAGGAAGACATTTCTGAGCATATTAGAACCTTACATTCTCTCCAGTTCCTCCACTGTTCAGAAATTGAGTATTATCTCTCATCTCCAGCTTTACGTAGCTAGACTCTTAATTGTCCTCGACCAATTCTCCAGGACCTTGTACAGAAGCACTTTGCATTGTTTTTCTTAAAGTTGTGTGTTTGTTTTTTTAAAACAATATGCCAAAGTAACTATGGCATAAAGAGGTACAAGGAATAGCTAGAAAAGAGGAAGGGTGTAGTTTCATGAGTTACTTAGTCAACTTAAATCCAAACTGCTGCTGCAAAAAAAAAAAGAGTGATAATCCCCCTGTTTTTCCCACCCAGTCATTGCAGTTCCTCCTCCTCACTTCTCAGCACTAGATTTCTAATGCCCTGAAGACAAGTTAGAAAAGCAAGCTATACTTAAATGCTCAAATTGTTAACTCTCAAATTAAATTTTATTTTGATTTATAAAGTTTCCATCAGCCTTGGCCTGATTTGGCTCGAATTTCCCACAGGTTCCTGCAACTACACAGTTACTGCTGATGAGCATGCGAACGTTTATTATAAAAACAACCTCTTAGCTACCTCAGAAAGTTGCTTTCTAGGTTTGAAAAGATAGCTTTATAAGTTTGAAAAGATTCACAGTTTGCAGGGTATTAGTACCATGATAACAGGTCCTCAGGACTAGATCCAGATGTCTTTAGCTTTTCTTGGCTGGGGTCTGTGAACTCCAGAGTTTACAAAGACTGAAAGGCTCAATGGTGAGTCTTGGTGCTCAGGTGAGGAACTGGACTTAATTATTTCACTTGCTCCAAAACTAAAATCAACCAAAAAAAACACCAAACCACCCCCACACACACACAAGTAAAACACAACAACCCACAAAAAGGATGAATAGAAAAGCAGCAAATTTTCCCCTTTGGCTTTTTCAGCTGTTTATCCTTTAAAATATGCCAGTTTTCCATTCCCCAAAAGCCTTAAACTGGTTTTCCAGGAGAGGATATTTTCCTTTGTGCATACTTATCAAAGAGTTAGCTGTTAAATCTGAGTGTTTTCTTCTTGAGCTTCTCCTATGCAGAGTGATGCTCGCTAATGGCTTTGTTCCACGGCTCCACAGTTTGAGCACCTCTGATGTGGGAACTGAACACAATTAATCAGGCATCCTAAGTTATCCAGACACTTATTTCTCAAAATAAGCACACATAAATTGCTATCATTTACTGTAACATCAAATTTGCAATGGGAACTTACATACTTTGGGGTACTGTTCCTGTAAGAGAAAAATCTGTACAGCTCCACTGACTTTAGTGGAGCTACATTGTTTATATTGTTAAAGGATGTGATCCACTGTAATTGGAGAATCAAACACAGATACAATAAAATTTAACGTAGCTTGGGGAGGATCTATTCTAGAAACAGCTTGCAAGCATCAGATAATTACTCTCTTCAGATAGTTACAAGGGTGGATTAATTTTACATCTTGCTCATTTCCATTTAGTACATGATGCAGATGAATCAATGCTACAAGAGCAAAAGAATGCAGGAATGTTTATCAAAATGTGTAAACATGTTTACAGTCCTTTGCTGCACGTTCATTCCAACTCATTTTTACTTAATTACAGATAATTCTTGAGTAGCAGTGAAGAAAGCTTCTGAAAGAATCCCTTGCTACTGAACTATAAAATTACAAAACATGGCAAAAAGGCTAGTTCTTCCATAGGGACTCACGCTCTGAAGGTCAATGCTGATCTCAGGAGGGTATTTCTCCCTGGGTTTTTTGTTTTCCTCAGTTATATGAATAGGTTTATTTTTAAAAGGTCTTTGACAGTGTCATGACACTGAGTAGTCAGAAAACCTAAGAAATTTGTCAGACGTATTCCACTGTGAGAGGAGATGCAAATTAAAATTGCCTTTAGTTTCTAGAACCCTGGATTACAGTTTTATTCTATAAAATCTATACTATGAAATATCTGTCCTGCTCATTAGAAGCCACCAATGGTAGAGACATTTGGTATTTTTCAGTTTCCACCCTTCTGTAAGTGTTTCTAGTCTTGGTCATGTCCTTTTTATATTTAGAATACACAAAAGGAGATCAGTCAGCTCTTTCTACAGGACTGAAGCAATTCTTTATGGCTCTAAGCTCTTCTCGCTTGTGAAGCGTTTCTCACTCAGGCCTAAGAAATGACGTAAAGAAATAGGAGAGCTTTAGATGAGAGTCATTTTCCCTTCTACCAATTTTATGAAATAAGGGTAGTACTTTGAAAATTGAAAGCATTATATAAGAGCTAAATACTATTGCCATTACTTCATTGGCAAGGGACAGCTGCTATTAAGGTCCCTCTCTGTACAATTATTAACTTAGCATTTTCCATTACATGCCCTGCTTTACATTATTCTAACCATGCCAAAAATTAACCATTTGGACTGCAGCATTATTTGTCATTTTTCTCCTTTTGAAAACTGAACAATGACCATTAGAGGTTTCATATAATAATATATGCAAAATCCACTGTTTTTAAAGGTTACAGCTTTCCTGTGATTTCTGGAGTGCTTATTTCCCATAATAATTCCCACACTCATTTGAAACCTGACTGGGAATGGAGTATTTCTTCTGCAACTACAAAGATACATTTTCCTTTCTATAATTCTTCCAGCATTACCCAAAGTATAAATCCACAAAAATTAATACATTCAACATAGTTTTTATTGACTCTGGTGGCTAAATAACAAGAAAAGTCCCACTTCAAAAATCATGCCTCGCATCCAGGGGGACTGTAGACCACAAAGGGGTTATTCCCCCTCACCCCCAGCTGCTTTTGCCAAAAGCCAAAGGACATTATGGGAAGAGATCTAGAAACTGAAAACAAGTGGCAATCCTAGGGCATTTGTCATCTCAGCATTTTTCTTCTCCAGACATAATAAAGGAGAAGGCATCCTACTGGGTAGACAAACGGGTAAGGAGCTATAATGGAACTAAGAGGACAGTGACAGCTTTGATCAGCAGAAGGTTGAAAGAGGAACAGACTGGAATAGTTGCACCTGAGTGAGCTGGGGAAGGAGATAATCCATCAGAAGGGACCAACGGTATGATAGAGGATGGGTCAGAAACCTAAAAACTGAAAAGCCATTGAAGTCTGTCAAACACAGACCTTTAGTTCCTATTTTTTCAATTGACGTTCTAGGAAACAACTATCAAACTTACGGACAAGTATGTACTTCATTCTTTTTAAGTAAGAGCCAGACAGGGGCTATATTGCCCTGTTACTGTCAGTCTGTCTGAGCATGCAGAAGAAATGCCCTTCGCGTACCTGTGAACTCCAACCCAGCTAGGTAGGACCAACACAGTAGCATACATTAACTTCTTCTGGTTTATCTATTAAAAAGAATTAAAGTCTTTAAAATATTAAATTAATACAAAAACTATAAAGGACACCATAAAGTTTAGGAAAGTTGCTTAGTTCAAACTTAATTTGACCTCATTGAACATACCCAATCAAATACAGTATTAAAGAAACAAGTTTTAGTCTGTGTCATTAAGTCCACAACACACACAGAGCTCAGGAAAAACAAACAAACAAACAAAAAAAAAAACCAAAAAAACCAAACAACATTCAGGCTCAAATCAGTGGTTATCATCTCTGCCTCAGTATAACACACTAAAAACAGTTTTAAATGTTCAGATAAAAACCAAAACGTTGTACTTGAAAGGCATTTTATATATAGGATATGTCCCTTTCCTGAGCTGGCTTTTCACTTTAATATTGCCTGCTTTTCCACCTATCCTCATGAAAGGCTGAAGAATTAGTGCTGAGGAGGCACATGGAGGGAGACAAGAGAGCTCATTATTCTCGCAGGAGCCAGAAAGTGTCTGAGTAGAAATTCCAACGCTACATTACCCACTTACCTTTAACTAAAGGTCTTATCTCAAAAAGTCTTACTCATGTATGTACCTTCAATGATAAGACATGAAACAATATACTTTGGGCCCTGAAAACTATATGTGTGTTATGAGAAAGGACACACCACACTGGTTAGAGGGAGAATTTTGATGTTTTCTTTTTCTGGAACTGATGAAAGGATATGCTTGCTCACTTTACAGAATTAGGCCTACAAAATACGCTGGGTCATTTGTATCTAAATCAGCCTAGCAGCCCACATTAATAATATGAGAAAATAATATCAGAAAGCATATCAAAAGTTAACTTGAAAAGGGGGGGGTGTGGCAGGAGAGAAAGTGTCAATCCACAGGGAAGGAAACAGTCATTCAATTATTCAATTTTGTCATACGATTTCTGATTGAAATTCAGAGTTATTCAGAAGAGCACAGGGAAAAGGAAAACAAAACCATCTAATGAATTAAAACTATTCCTATTTTAGCGAGTGATTTAATACAGTCACAAAATTAATTCATACGGGAAGAAAACGCTAATAATCTACCCTCAACAGAGTTTTAAGTCATGGTTTGTATTGAACAGTGAAAGGTCCCTTCTAGGATGATATATAGGCCTTTATTAGACCTAGTACTCAACATCTTCAGTAATGACCCAGAAAATTCAGTAAGTATGAAGCTGAAGAAATATACAAATCATACCAGCTCAGAGATAAAGCAATACTAATAAAATAAAGACTTTCAAAACACAATCTGAAAATAATGGAATTGGATTAGACTGAGAAAAATAACTTGGAGCAGATGTTGAACAAAAAGAAGACATTTTCAGAGCAACATCAAATGAGGGGAGTTAAGAGAGAAAATATATTTTATGGGTGTGAACTGGTAGCAAGAAAACCTTTGCAGCGTTAGGCTGTGTATACCAAAAGCTACATATGACAGTGTTTGGGTACTTGGTACACTGCATTTCCACAGCTGCTTCTGGAACAGTGTGTTCAGTTCTGGGCATATGACCAGAAAATTATTGCCAAATTAGAACAGACTTGAAGAACATCAGAGGAATTAAACACCTGAGAGAGTTTCATGCTACAAGATTTAGGTGATCTAAATATGAACTGTTCCCCTCAGCAAGGAACGAAGAACCAAACAATTAAAATATATTTATAAGGTTAAATAATATGGTTGGAGAGGATTTAATTGTCACAGGAAACATAAATAAAAATGGTATCTTTAAAAAAATTAACTATCAGGGAAAATATTCTAAGACTAGAATAAAAGTAATTGTTACAATATTCTGTCTGTGACACTGGGAAAAGTTTCTCTGGCAAATTTAAAACTAGGATAGCCCAGAACTTTACAGACTAAGAGAAGCCAGAAAAAGGCACCCCTGGGCAGGGACAAGATTAGGATATAGACGGAAATCGCAAAGGTTTAACATCTGAGAAAAGGAAACCAGTGCAAAAAGAAGAGAGAGTCTATGAATGCCGGAAACACCCAAATAAAGTTACCATTTCTCAGCACTTCCCTTGGTATGTCAGGACTTTTCTTGGTTATTAGTTTCCATTTGTAGCACCTAGTTCTACAGAATATGTTTTTCAATACTGGCATATTTGCAGGCTATTCTGACCAGAAATTCTGCCATCAGTTATAGCAAATACGTATTATAAGTGTAACTGAGAACCAAACTAGGCAAGGTAACGCAAATCAAAATCAGTCAGTTTGAAAGTCTAACCTTTTTACAAACTGAGTCTCCGAAAGTACTTAGCTCATCGAGACTCAAATCAACAGATGCAAAAGCTGACTTAAATGAGAGCTTGCCATGTCTTTTGCAGGATAAAATAAGCAAAAAAAAGTCATTCTAAGATACTCACACTTCAAAAACCTCCCAGGCATGAAAGATGTGAATTTTAAAAAGGTTAATTTCAGCTCTCAGGTATGCCTGACTAATGTCAGATTACAATAAGAAATTGCTTTAATTATGGCAAGCCAGCTAACTGTATCCCTAAAGTTTTTAGTTCTAATAGTCATAGTTAAGGAATTTTGAGTGATTCTATCATAACCACCACATTCATATCAAAGCACCATTTGGGATTAAATTTTGCCCTTAGTTACACCATTTCAAATTGGTATTAAACTCTCAAAATTAACTTAGATTCTGTTTACAAAAGCCTTCATACTCACAAAGCAATCAGAAATGGAGTGCAGATTTAATAACTAAAACAGTGGGGAATATTTCTTACAATTCAGACATTCACAGGAAAAATGAAAAACTTGAAACCTCCTTTAGACAAGTTATTCCTTCTCAGATACCACATCACTGGGAAGATTCTTTAGCTATGAAGCCAGAGAGCATTACAAAAAATTTATCTTTTCATCACTTTGGTTGAACTTCTGTAGCTTAAAACAGTAACTGGAACAAAGCCTACGATTTGATCCTTCCACATTAGGGCGCCAACTAACAAGCTAGAGAATATTTTCCACCCATTAGCTGGCACCACGACTTTTTAAGACTCTTTCAACCAGAACAGGCCAACCCTCAAAGTTAATCACAAGCACTGTTGTTGTAGGTGTAACTCTTGAGTCAGAGTCTGCACCGCAAATTAAGCAGAAGGGGCACCTGATTCTTGTTTCCCGTATCACTTTGAGATGAGTGCAAGAGGGACACTAACACCTCCATTTCAATGACCTTTGCAAGTGCCTCAACAGAGCACTGAGTAGACCTGGTAAAATGAGTCCCTACAGGTAAAATAGAGAAAAACACCAAAATTCTGGCTCTGTCTGTGCCAGACAGATTCCAAGTAATCCGATTCGGGACATCTGTGACAGTCTCATACCTTGGCAGCAACAAGCTCTTGGGTCTTTCGATAAATAAATATGTGTACTTACGTTTTGCATTAAAATGTTAAACCAAGATGCCAGAGTGACAGTAAAACAAAACAAAACAAAGAATTAATCCAGTCCTTACTCTCCAAGGGACTGGGGTAGAGTTGTCTGGGATTGGGACAAATCTTTGTTTACAATGAGAGTTACTGTGCAATTGTCTCAATGACCCTTCCCATTACCTTCCTGAAGAAGTCTTTCTTGTGAAACTACCTATGTCATTTAGCTTGAGTATCTTCTGAGTGCCACGCCTTATCAATACTCTCAAGAGCTTTGAGAAGTGACAAAGGATGGTTTTGTTAAGGCAAGACAAAATACTAAATATATCAGCCAAAGTAAGCCTTGACAATCTCTGTATGTGCTACCTATTAGCTATCCAAGATTTGGAACTTCAAAGTGTTGAAGCAAAATAACATTCTACCTTTTGTTATCTTTTAGTCTGAGGACAGCCATACATAAGAATAACTTGAAGTGAGATGAAAAAAGATCAATTTCTAGCAAAATACATTCTTGGTGATTCCTAACAGGTTGTTCTTGTTTCAATTTTTAAAATAAAATTAACTATTAAATTCAGTGTCAGTTAGCATTTTAATGATCATCAGTCAGGAGTGAAACAAGGTTCCATTGTGCCAGATCTAAAGAAGTGTTCTGTTCCAACGAATTTACCATTTCAGTACATTCAACATGTACCTATATGTCGCTAGAAATAACAAATAACTTGTAGTGAAGCTTATATACACTCAGTGTTTCCACTAGTTAATGTTTTTAAATGAAAACTCTAAACAAAATGAACTGAAAAAAGATCAAAACCATACACAAGTTATTCAGAGGGTAACTTCCCTGTAGATATTACAAGGCCATTACACCAAGTATCGCTTTACTTTCAAGAGTCCTCTAAGCAAGTACCAGTTAAAAAGTTAGTAAATATTTTTCTACATCATCACAGAAACCCTTGCCACCAAAACCACAATCCTTGCCTGAAAAACACCTAATAATTTGAAGCAGGTTTCTTCTAACAGTGAAGATTAGATTTCAGGTATAAGAAGCTCATTTTTACTCCTACAAACTGTAAGGTAAGGACATAGAATACATAAAATGCTTCTTATAAAGTGATGCCAATTAACATTGAAGCAAGTGATGTGATACTTAACACGGTATTACTTTTGCCTCCTTATGAGTCCTTTCTTCCCCTCTGTCATGACATTTACCAGCCATGACAAAGCCAATGAGGAAACGCTCAGTGACTTCAGCCGAGTCAGCTTTTCATGACTCCTACCGCAGACTACTAGACAGAGCGAACGGTCTATTAAGTCCCACTGCAGTGACAGGTCCATTCTAGGATATGCAGATACATTCTAAGGAATCCAAAAATCTCTTAAGAATATTTACATATCTGACGACACCAAACCTATACTGTCTAAACCAGCAAAAATCGGGACTCTCTGAACAAGGATTTTACATGCTGCACTGCTTATCCTGCTGAAATTAATGTGTGCATATTGGCCAGATAAAAGGAACACGAATTTGTTTCATAGTCAGTTATTACTTCTTAACTCAAAGCAATTAAAAAAAAAAAAAAAGAGAGAAAAGAGGGCAACAACTAATTCCCTACAAGTAATCCTAACCCACAGAGCTCTTATGGCATGTCTGCAACTTACAAGTTTTAGGGCATGCAATATTTGAAATACAATTAGAAAGACGCATGAATTAATTAAATTCTTTAGATCTAGAATGTAGACCAGACTGACATTTTGTCTAGTTGTTCCTCACAGAATTTAAATGGTTACTCTCATAGGACAGATACGCATTATATTGCGTAGAGAGCAGCTGTCATTAGAAGCTTGTTTTCCCAAGCCCAGTATCATAAAAAATGAAAGAACTACCAAAAAGCCAGCACTATGATATCTTACATAGCCTCTATTTGTAGAGTTGTATCAGTTCGATCACTCTCCAGTCAGTAATACTATATACACTTACTTTTATGTACAGAGATTTTCACAGGATGATACCCATACAAAAAAAACTATACATGAAAAATTTGTCACTGAGGATGTGGATTTGCCAGAACTATCATCATTAATGCTTTACTTTGCTTTTACTTTAGCCACTACATTTAGAGACATCCTGCAAGTTTTATGGTATCTAGTAATTTCTATTCTATATCACTGTAAGTAATGGCGAGGGTCCCTCCTCTTTTTTCTATTCTACTTAAATTCCAGAGGGAATTTAATCACAAGATAGACCTCTGTGCAAGCTTTCCATCTCTGGACTTCAGCACATTCAGTTCAGATTAAAACTTTGGAGATTATTTTGTGCCAAACTTAACTTCCTCTGAGCACACACCGGTGCAAGTTAATCAACAGGTTCAGCTAAAACCAAGTGAATTTTTGAAAAGGACATGAAAAAGTAAAATAGGTACACTAGTAGGTCCACAGAATTAAAAGTTTTCTCTCTAAATCATAGACATGACAGATAAAACTTGTAAAAAAGTGTCTGAAACAGTAAGCCAGGTCGTATTGTTAAACAGAAATGCAGATTTAAAGCTTCCTATGCACTACTATTCCTACTACCTTCTGCAAACACATTTTAAAATCTTTCTTCATGGCATCTTCACTGAACACACACATACGCACTTCTCATAGGCCTTTAGTTTCATTAAATCTGTCATGATGAAAAAGTATACTCTGTATGGAAACATCATCAATGTAATATTCTTCAGGTCATAGACTGCTAAGCAAGCAAAATCCAAGTATATGGTCACCAGTTCAAGTCAAATAGTGCTTTGCATTCAAATTAAACTTCAGCCAACTCATTATGGATATTTGCACTTCATAAACAATTTAAAAATAATTAGAATCATAAACTCCAAAAGCTAACAGTTTCACCTTGCATAATGTACCTGGAATATGACATAGATGTTGGCAAAATATACTTTGCATATATTATACTTATTAGTCAAATATTTGTCATAAATTTCTCCCACTTTAGTTTATCTCCTGAAAAATAAGTCTAACAATATTTTTCCACGTATAAAATTAATACTCACAAAATTACATACTCACAAAGAAAGTCAGTCAGTAGTTTTTATGTTTGGACAGTAGCAGTTTCCATATAACAATTATTTAACAAAATAAGCCTAAATGTGACCACACCTACTTCTCACTTGTCTAATAGACAGCAAAAAGCATAAAAAACATTGCATTCTGTTTTGCCATCCAACACCAAATTCAAACCAGCACTGCACAAAAGCAGACTATGCTTTCAGAAATTCCTGATGTTAAATGCAGCAGGAATTCAAGGGTGTTCTACCTAATTAATTTATTGGAAGAATCACTAGCACATAAATTACAAATTCCAGCTAAAGGATCGTGGTAGCATACAGAAGATTACTGGCTCCTCAACTAAAGATCTCATGTAGTTTTTCTGCAATTGTTCTTCCTCTCAGATCTTATATTCACTCATCTTCCAAGGGACAATGACTATTGCTTCCTTAACTGATCAGTCAAAATAGCTTTGCTCCTTCTTGTTGAAAGATGACATGAAGGATTCAGAGCTCAGAAATGGGTCTTTTAAAGATCTGTTTTAAATATAGAACAACTCTGTACATCGGTGACACAATATTTGTTTTAAGACCCTAAAATTCTTTTCCCTGCTCAAGGCTTGGATGATATTTGTGTTTATAGAATTAATTGTATTGCAGACTGCAATTGGCAAGTCTGAAAATATTTTCTTTATGACTTCTTGTCTTTCCATTTTTTCCAGGGTTTAAATCTTTTAACATTTTTCCCCTCGTATTGATTTACAGAGATACTTTATTTTGCAACTACTTGCATTAGAATTGCTTAAGTCACAGGTTCATCCATTCCTCCTGATAGAGCTCTGATCACATTTCTTAAGGAATTTTTTCACTCATCCATCACTGATACCCATTCTAAGACTGCAGTTTCAGTCTCTCTTTCCCCCTGCTAGGCATTGCTCTCAGTATGGCTAGAGAAGTATTAACCCTTTCTTCTTAGAACATGCAAGTACTTGTACTCCACTGAGTACCTGTCTAATTCAGGCTTTCTTTTTTTAAAAATGATTTTAAATGACTTACTACTGTAAAACCATAAATCATCTACCAGTTCAGCATTAAAATTCTGCATTGTGCACAGCAAACTCATTTGTTGTGCACATTTGTTCAAACCCTCTCAGATACTGAATTTGACTTCTTAGCATGTATTTCAGCATGGCATTTCTAGATCCCACTCTGGAAAAGTACATGTAGTTAGCACAGAGACACTCGATGGCCTCACGTTCACTTTATGGAGGTGGTTGGTAGCTGCCATCTTAAATCTTGTATGGTCAAGCAACTACAGGTAGAATATCCTCAGCAAATCTGCCTGAGTTTGTATAAATAAAGTGTAGCTCCACGTAGCGACAAAACAGAAGACCTGCTAAGTGACATGTGTACATTATGCCTGTCTGCAGTAAGAAAAAAAAGGGAGAGAGGAAGAGGAAGAGACTGTGAATGCACACGTGCACACTAGTGTGACCCTTCCCCAACAATTTTGCCTTCAGTTGGCTATGCCACATGCGTCTTCTACTGACTGCTATTACTATTTTTACACAGTTACAATCCCTTCTATTGAAGGCTCATGTAACTACACCAGATAACTACAATTTCCATTATTTTCTATATTAGCAGATAAGGTAGAACAGAAACATAACAATGACGTCACTTCAGGCAGACCATTGAACATAGTTCATATTCCCAGAAGAAGAAATGGAAAGTTTAAAGACTCCTACAGATTGCATGAGTTATTACGCACTGACAAATGCAAATTATTTTGTTTCCATGACAGCAGCAGTTTTCTACAGAGCTTACTTCTTGTCTAACCCTTGATACACAAGGTCCAGCTCTGTCCTAGAGATCACCCTCTATTGTCAGTAACAACAGCCAACAAGTTATTTGCCAATAAATTTAAAGTTCCCCTTGAACTCAGCTAAGAGGCCAAGACATATATAGATAGCACGGGGAGCACGCTTGTGTTAGTTCTGTAGAGATGAAGCATATTGGCTAAAGAGCACAAATGGAAAATTTGCACTGGTGCTGCCTGTTTGTCATTTCAAGATTTTAATCACAGTGGTTTCCAATAATATTTCTTTAGTCAGCAATAAATCTATGAATTTACAAAACATTCTCACCTTTTTAAAATTATTATGAGCAAATGAACTGACTAAATATTTTATGCAGCATAACACGCTTACAGCTGATCAAGGTTTCGGCAGCTGTATCTTTTTGGTGCGTCTCTTCCTAGCAACCAACAGTAACGAGCCATTTTTTACAGAGATTGAGCCATCGCATTGAGAAATGCAACTCAAAACATTCATGGCAAAGCAGCCAAACACCATTAAGGGGTTCACCAACTGCTGATAAGAGGTAAATGTAGCACAGTGATTTAAACTGGTCACTGTGCTAATTTGTTGCATAACACTATGCTGAGTGGTTCAAGTCACTACTGAAGTCAACCGAAAGACAGGCACTGACATGGCTTTCCTATTAGCCCTCAAATCAGAAATACCAGAGTCCTCTCCTTGTTGTTAGTAGTGCTGTATGTGTATTCCCATTGTATCTACTGGCAATCTTTATCTTACTTTAGCCAGTGACAACTTCGTGACTTTTGCGTACCAGACAATTTACCAAGAATGAGGGGTTTGGTTTTCTTGTAATACAAACTCAATTAAAATTAAAACATTTTTTGGATTTGCAACCACAGGCAAAATATCGTGCATTCCCAAAGCACTGACAAGTCAGCAAAAGGCTCACAGATATGTAAACAAATTTTATGTATTATCCCATAAAAAACATGTCTGGAGGACTGTTCAAAGGCATTGTTTTCAAATTGTGAATTAAGGGAATAATTATATATTTATTAAGCTGGCTGAATTGCTATGACATGATTTGACTGTCATAACAGTAGAGGATATATTTCAGAGTTGATACTGGATGTCAGCAGAGAAAATTGAAAATAGTTCAATTGATAGGTTTCTACCTTTAAGAGGTTTCTTTTCTATTAAGAAAGGAAATGGTGCTATTGCCTGTAAACGGAGTTAAAATGCTATTAAATGCCTGTACTTTGAAATATGCCCCAAAGCTATTTGATGTCTCTTCCTGCATCTTATTAGCAGTCAAGAAAATTCAGATCGCCAAAACATTTAGAAGTGCTGCCCAGAGCAGACCACTTTTTATTGTCAGCGGAGATGATAATCAGATAATCAAGGAACTTTTTTCCATAGGCAAGTCTGAACTGGTCATTTAGCGTTCATACTGATGAAAATGTTCCCTGCAGAGATTCAAAACAGATGAAAACTCAATCTCAGCAGCAGAAGGCAAAACTATCAAGGTTCCTTTAAATCACTCCTTCCTTTGGATTTAAGTCAGAGTGTAACAAATAGGTATCTACTAAAAATAAGTGGTATAACATAGCAATTTCTGGACACTGAGACAGCGTCAGAAAGTGGAAGGTAAGAGAAGAGACAGAAAGGAGGAGACAATTTTCATTCTTTCCTTAAGAACTTATGAGATTTTTCTTCTCGTCCATCTCTCATCAGTCATGTATAAAATACAGTTTTCTTTATCTCTTCAGCTACTTTAAGCATTTTATTTCTACAACTCCACTCGAGCAATTTTTTTTTTTTTAATTAAAGCTAAAATTCATTGGTTTAGTTTTCTTGTTTTGTTTTAGGTGTTTGGTTGGTGTTTTCTGTTTGTTTGTTTTTTTAAGTATCCTGGAAGTCCTCTGTAACAAGCTGTCACTTCCTCATGATGTTTGGGTCTCCCACCTCCCTATAAGTCCAAAGGATTGTGATAGCATACATCCATTGAACGCTGGCTAACTAATCTCACTTTCTTAGTTGTCATTCTGGATTTTAGATTTTTATTCTGCACCAAAAAAAACTTATGCATAATTAACAAAGGTGAATTGTCCTACTCTGCAGTCACAACTCCACAGCCAAGGTGCTTACGTAAACATATTCGTATGTATAAATACATATATATGAATTTAGTATTATTTATTAGTTTGTATATACACACATACATACAATATATACAAACAATAATCTATGTGGACTAATTTGCCTTACAATCTAAGAATGTTCATCAGGCCACTACATACACTGACAAAGAAATTGGCAAGCTAACCTGGGCTTCAGCAACATCTGCAGTATAAACAGCAACTCAGAATAAAACCTTACAATTCACACAACAAAATGAATCCACTGGTGAAATCCCAGTGCATTACAATTACTTCTACAGCCACAGAGACTCTGATGGAGATGAGAAAGAAAAGTTCAACCTTAGGAAAAACCTTGACCAAGGTCACTTCAAGAAAGACCAAGCAGATCCTGAATATTAACAACAGAACACTGAGGCTTCAGCAATTTGTCTCAACTGTCACACTTGTCATGTAAAAGAGGGAAATAACTCACTGATGCAGTTTTCAAAATGCAGAAGAAAGTAGAACAATAAAACTCCTAAACTCAGTGAGTATCTCTGAGGCATTTTACTCCCTAAAAGATAAAGGAAGATGGTGGATTCATACAATGGAAGTGTATCCTCTTCAGGACAGAAAATAAATCCCTTGAAGCCATTCAGGAAGAAAAAGATCTTCAACTTAGGACAGCTTCACAGGGAAGAAAACCCCCAAAATATACCAGTAGACTATTTTTTCTGGACTGAGACCTATGAAGTCCGTCAACAGGAAATGGTATTCCTTAGGAAATCTCCATCCTGTACTCCCTTCTGTCACAAACTAGTGTTAGCTCTACCTGATCCTTAAAAGACCTACGCATTCTGCTGAACATCGCTATTCCTCAGTTACCAATGAGCACATGAATTTAAAGGGAATAACACAACTCACTTCTCTGGCAATTGTAACAGAGTCTACATTTCAGACGCCTGAGCCAATAATCCCAAAGTAACAATTTAGGAGTATTTAAAATGGACATACACTAAACATTTAAAGTTAGGAGTGTGCTAATTTGAACTTCATAACATAGTCATTTGTTGAAACAAGCAGACCAAAGTGCATATAGCCTCCTCCCAGCACTCGGAAATACTTTGGAGAGCACAACTCATTCTGAAATCTCTAATTATCTATGAAAGGTAGTTGGTTGAGGTACATTTCATCAACTTAAGAGAACCTTCCTCCATTCCTTAAGTTAGGAAAGTTGTCACTAAGAAATGCAGAAAACTGCTATTAGAGAAGTGTACAGCCTTTCACCTGCATACAGATAACTAACTTTTTTTTTTTCTCTTAAACAGCTCAGATGAGAAACTGCTGCTAAAATCCACCTGTGGGTTTTCCACTGCTCCTGTGAAAAGGTAGATTAAATAAACCCACAATCTAGGAGCAGCTGCCCATTTTCAGCTCTCGGAGAGCATCACTACCTAGCTCAATTTTGTATATCAAGGAAAAGATTAAAGAGGCAATAGCGATCGTAGCCTGTGAATACCTGTGCTACTGTAAGACCTCTGATTCTAGGATGCTTTTCAATCTAGTAATCAGATAAACCACCTTTAAACTAATATCAGTGGTTCATTTTGGGCTACTTTCTGGCATGACTGAGTCCTGTTGATCTCGACAGACTTGAGAGAACAAGGGCAGTACCCAGCCAGCCAATTCACAGACTGGAGCAGCCAACATTTTTATGCCAAGAAAAATAGTGAAATGCCTGTAGGATCCATTTTTTTTAGAATTTGTCTTGACAGGAATTCCAGCCTGACAGTTTCTTTGTCATTTTGGGGGTTTGTTGTTTTGTTTCTTGGTGTTGTTTTTTTTTTTGTTTGGGGTTTTTTTTTTGCAGGGGGGGGGAGAGGAAGTGGAGGTGTTCTTTTGTTTGTTTTGAGTTTTTTTGTTTATTAAGGACTGTGACTCTACTCTTACTTCCAATTTAGTATCGCAGCTTCTCAGTCTTTTGACTGAGTTGTGAGCAGTTTTGAGCTTTCATTTCTGAAAAAAAAAAAAAATCTTGCAAATCATTTGAAACTTAAAAAAAAAACCAACAGGAACTTCCAATGACCAAGCAGCATAGCAGCGTACTGCAAAGCAAAAAGTAAAACAGCAAGTTTAAGTTTGAAGAGAAAATCCAAGTTATTCCTTCTACTGTCTTCCCACAGAAACTTGTGTTTCTAACTTTACAAAAACAACTCCTTTTTTGATTGGTCAAAATTGTGGCTGCACTGTATCACCTGCATAATAACAGTTCTTGTTTAGTGAAAAGATGGATCTCTCAGCTCTAAATATTTAACTCTTATTTGGAGCTTTTTTGTGAACAATCTTTTCTTTCCTTTTTTATGGACTTGCTCATAAATAAATATTGTAAATAAATTTAAGCTGACACCATTTCTGGAGAGTTTTTAGGCCTTATTATACACGTTGTATGGATTGATCACTCTGGCTTTGCAGTATTGCATCTATTCAGCTCTACACAAAGAAAAGCTTTGTCCATCTGTTTTCTGCCAGTATTACAATTAAAAATAATTGTGTTTCCAAATAAATTTTTTCAAAGTGACCATGGAAGAATTTTCAGTGAATGTTCCTGTTAATTTTTGTTTACATAAGTAATTACTATAAATTCTGCATTCAGCTTGTGAAGTGAGCCTCCTCTTCCCCGCTAGTCCAATATGCAAATAAAAAGGGTTACATATTAAAACGAAGGTATTTAACCATTACTTGTAATATTATGTATACTTTCTCTTACAAGAGACAGAGAATTAAGGTCCTTTATCCTTTGATTTCTCCTCTGGCTTTTAGAAATAACAATACCCCATTCAGCTTTCTGCACTGAAAGCACAAGTCCTTAAATTACACATTACAAAAGAGCATTTAAATACTGCAAATATAGAGCCATTCATCAGGTGAACTCTGCATAAGTTTTCTGTGCCATCAAATTATCGCTTCAGAGTCCAATTCTCTTTGTCAAAATAGGAGTAAAGCACTGTCTGAACTTTAACCAAAAAAAAGCACAAAATTAGGAATTTATCTGTGCTACCATTCACTTTTCAGTTCAAAAAGTCCTTTCACTTTAAGGTCCAGAATGTTTGGTAAAGCATTTGTATAGAACTCAATAAAATATTCTTAGTAGATGTAGATTGAAAAATGCGTCCACCAGGCATCGTGTAGCACCCATCCTCTGATCGTCTAAATAACAGTTCTGGGAAACAACCCTTTTTAGTCGATGTAACCAGATTTTCATCTTTCGGAAACAACTATGCAAAATGGACACCATGGACTGGACCCATCTGCAGATCTTTCACGTTATGAAATCGGAATGTCAAGATACACATCCAGGCCCCGTGAGCCTTGAAAATGTCCTCACTGCCACCATTACCCACTAATATTTGCAAAGAGGAAAACAACTGACAAAATGAGGCAATTATTTGATTTTCTTTTTTTAACACTATTTTCTCGGGGAAGGTGGGAGATTTTAACTGATATTAAGGTTATATATGTACATACAGGTTGGTGTTAAGAAGAGGATATCAAGACAACTCTAATGGCTCTATATGTCATGCATAGACATATGCTCATTTATCTATGAATTACAAAAACAAGTAAAGTATGGAAGGTGTTATTACTATGCAAATCAATTGAACACCTCTTAACTTAAGACTTAACCTATTAATGTTTTTCTGTCTTTTGTCTATTTAGACTTCCCACTTCCTAGGACTATACCTTCTTGTAAGTCCACAGAGAGAAAAAGATTAATGGAAATGCACTTTGGTTGTTTGGGTTTTTATTTTGTTTTTCGTTTTTTTTTTGTTGGGTATTTTTTTTTTTCCACAGTTATTTGCTAGTCTAATATAACCAGTGTTAAGCAAAGACAAAAAAAAACACACCCTAAAACACAACAAGCACAGGAAATGTAATGAATTCATTCTGGTCTTTTTTGCTGGTGTTTTTTTTTTTTTTTTCTCCAAATACATATTTTCTATAAACACTGGAGATATACAAAGGAAGCCTAACTTTATTTTTTCAAAGCATCAGAATTTTCTGAATACTTTTAGGATTTTTAACACTTTAAAGGCGTCATACAAGAAAATCTTTAAAAACATAATTAAACTGTGAGGTCAATTTCTAAAACATACAATGTAGGTCCACCATATCCATTGTAAGTGAGGAACTGCCACCAGCTGTGGTGTTTATCACAGCATCAACCTTTCAGAGACAGACAGTTTCAGAAAACACTGTCCTTTTTCCCTGAGGGACTATGCCTACGCGTAGAACAGCAGAGCCAGGAGCTCTTCCTTGCTTCTGGGTCTGGATTTACATTTCATGCAAACCCTAAGAACATTTCAGGACCACGTTCAAGTTGACTAACTAGTATCCTTTTGCCTAACCCTTACTTTCCGTGGAATGCGTTAAGCAAGTAAGGGAGAAATCCGGCATAATTAGGGACTAGGATCCTAGGGTATACCAACAGGAAAAGCCCCAGCTCAGCATGCAGGCACTCTATGACACATACAAATGACCTTATTGTCAGCATTCTGCTACTCATTGCCAATGAGCTACCTAAAACTAGCCTTCCTACCTGAAAAAAAATATTTTGACGATTGCGTATCCATTTTTGTTCCGATGTTAGACAAACTCAACATCTCTGGAAATGGTCCACAGATCCTAATGTGTCACTGGAACAGCCATGCAGCAGGATATTAGCCAGCTTTATGAAAAGCCTAGGCTACAGTTTCCTTCTGCCAGTTTGGAAAAAAAAACTTTGTCATTTTTCTCATCATCTTCAAGGATACTCCTCGTACCATGATATTTGTAAAAGACTGATTAAAACCTTTGGAGTGTTTCCTCCTTAGTACTATTCTTTACTGTTATTCTGTACCTTCAATAACAAAATTAGCAAACAAGACAAGCAGGCAGCTCAAGACTTAAGACTTGGCCTGAGACAGTGATCTAAAACCAGTCTTCAGAGCACTAACCTGATTGCATTTTTGCATTTTGTATAAGAACAAACATCACATTATTGGTAGAAACAGCATGGTTTCGATTAAAAGGCATTTTCCAATTATTTTTTTGTTTAAGGCTTATCCCTTTCAAACTTTTAACCCACTATTTCCTCCTTTAAACCTCCTCTTACATCTTTTATGCTTGCAACATAACATTTCTTCAAGTGACTGACTTCAATGTCAATGAACCTAATTATCATTAGACTTAGTAGGAAGGGTTGAATCAGGTCCTGAGTTCACTTGGATGATAGTGTCAGAGGAACCTTCTGTACCAAGCAGAAGGGTTTTTTCCCCCCCAACTAATCCTTACCACTTCATGGTTTTTGTATACAGAAATCTGAAACCCATAATTTCTAATTTCTTTTTTAAATATTTAATTTAAAAATACTGTAAAGATTAAAGAAAGCATTAGCATTCTTATATATCGTGTCAGTCACTTATCCTTGAGTATCTAATATATACTGATTTCCTACGTTCAGCATTATTACAGACTTTAAAATCTTTTACCAATTTTTTTTTTATACAATGTTTATTACAAAAGTATGTTTTTCCAACCACCACAACTTAAATTTCTGCTTTAAAACTTCATCATACAGTAAAAAAGATGGATATATTCCCAGTGTGGCCATTCACCATCTGCTTAAGCAAATACACTTAAAGATGCTTCTACAATTGTGATAAAATGACAGCAAATCTAAGAGCACACACAGCTTATAGTCTAAAATGATGATTGTACAAGTATAGTTTGCATCATTAGGGACCAATAAAAGTCTTTCTGTTCCATTTGGATGGCAAGAACCTTTATCAAAGAGAAGCTGGAATAGGAAAATAACAAAGAAATGATTCATTCAGTAGTTGCCTGAAATTTCGGAGCACTAATGAAACAACTTCTAGACCACAATTAGTATTTAACACCACAAAGATATTTTTCTCATTTTCCAATTTTTTTACTGATTTACAAGACTTGCCATTTTACTAGACTTCAGGAATGGGATTTTCTTCTCATTTTTCAGGTGGGATTAACCATAAACACAAGTAAATTCCATATTCTTAACAACAGTTCAATCAAGATTCTCTGTATATTTAGGTTGTTATTCTTTTAATTATTTAAGTAATAACTGGGAAATATTAATTCATAGCCTCCTCCTTCAACAATCAAAGATCCTGACAAACAAATACTGAATAAGAAATGAAAACTTGCAATTTTATTACAGTAGCACTTTTCTATGTAACTAACATTATTAGATAGATAGATATCAAATCTGTATTAAAACACTGCTAATAGCAAAGCTTCAATACACTCATGTTTACTGGGAGTCTTAGTAATAACCCTATAGAGAATACAGCTAAGGACTCTACTGCTTTAAGGCCAGCAGCAGCAGCAGTTTTCTTTGGCAAAAACACTTTTCCTTCTAGAGAATCAGCAGTCTTGGTCTCTAAATGGTGTAAAGAAAAAAAAAAAAAAAAACAAAAAAACAACAACAACAAAAAAAACATTCCACCATCTGTTTCAGCCCTGAGGGAGACAAACTTTCCTGGCAGTATATAGTTCAGGATTTAATTGCACCCAAAGCCAATACAAGTAAATGCAAAAATATAAAACATCATTCTTAGCAAGTGGAAGTTTTGTATAATTTTACTTTAGCTTATTTCTTTGGGCTACACTTTAACCTATTTTTGCTGTGATATGTTTTCCTTTATTTCTGTTGTTCGTTTTCAACAATTTTAAATTAAAGCCATGTTAGCATTCCAGATAAAGAGAAAACTGAAGGATCTAATTAGATTGCCCAATTCATCAAATTTCATTTACTCTATGCTTGAGTATCAGGAAGAGTACATTTGCTAAAGCCAATGACAGTAGAAACATTTCTAATCTCAAAATAACTTTTTTTTAAGCAATCTAGCTTCTTCATGAAAAGTAAAAACTTCAAATAATAAAAATTTTATAAATATTAATACAGTTTTGAATATCAGTAGAAAAGCTCTACGATTTCAGTGACTGCAAAAGGAAGAAGTTCAGAGTCAAAGAAAAAGAGAACTAAATTACACTGAGGCAAAAATTAGCTATTCTGAATTCCTGAAATTAATCCTTTAAAATCAGTTTCAACTGTAGAATTCTTTGGGCCATTCCATGTAAATTTCAGTATGAGCTAAGTCTGTTTTATCTCAGGACAAAGTCTATCCCTTAATTCGATAATATGGTCTCTTTTAATAGAAGTTTATGTTAAAAGGAATATTGTATGGCATCAACAATTCCATAACAAATAAACAAAATGCTGTCACTGGATCACTCCACTTATTATATGTCTCTGCCAAACTTCAAATTATTGTCTTTTGCTTGCAAAGTATTCTGGTACAGTGCTATAACTACCTACCTTGTTTTCTTAAAAATAAGGTAATATATTTAATATATAAAAACTGCCCAGTCCTGGCAATAAACAGAATATATACACCATAACGTTAATCAAAATCATGCTACTTTAGTTATTTTTTTTTGTCTATGACAACAGACAGAGTACATCACCGCAGCATTGTTCTGTGAGAAACTGCTTGTAGCTAATTATTTTCTGGTCACTTCTCACACTTACCCATACCATAATTTTGAAGATTAAAAAAAGAACAAAAAAACCCCACTGAGTTTTCATCACAAGCATGGATGGAGGTAGAAGAAAGTAATCTTTGTACCACAATGCATTCTAGTCACAAGATGAGATGAAACAAAGGGAGAAAGTGGGAGTTATCTAGGTAGTGATCTACTAAGAATTTGAATTTGGAAGTGTCCAGCTCTTGCATCTCACTACATATATTTTACACTCTAGTAGATTCCAAGTATGAAAAAACATACAATTTTTACAGAAGTTGACGGAATTTTGACTAAACTAGGTACTGCCAACTGTGTAGATTAAATTACTTTGAATCATATCCCATTTCTCAGGTTCCACTAAGGCACAACATATTAAAAACAAGCAAAGAACCCTGAAAAGGCAACACTGCTTTCTTAGTTTTTGTTTACTGAACCAACAAATATTTCTACTATCCTATGTTAAGGGAGAGTAAATGGCAAACCGAAAGGAGAAGCTTTTATCTTACAGGTTTCATCCACTGTAGATTTACTCTCCCCATCAATTACTAGCTACTGGAGTCAGAAATGGAAATTTAGGATCAGTTTTGCATGCCTACTTCTCTCCAGCGTTTGTAAAAGAAGCTACTGCTTTTTGCCGGTGGTATACCACATACTAGCCAACGTGAATTACAAATATTATGCCAATGCCTTGTATAAGTATCCAATTGCTAATGATTTTTAAAGGCCAACAATATGTTCCATCAGAAAAATTTCCCACAAGACCTAATGATAATTCTGACATGACTGTAATTAAAACCCTAAAAAGTTTGCATTAAACAAACCGATGTGCATTAGCGTAATGCTTTGTTGTTATTCTCAACTCAAAAAAATGAACTCACTTCAATGTCTGCCTAAAGACAAGACTTCCTTGGTTTATTATAAGTTTATGACAAAACAGTTTAGTTTGATTTACTGTGTAACAAGTTTCACTATCCCATAGTACCCAATTTGATATTTAACCCAATTTGATAAAAATCACTGAAGAATTATAACTGGCAGCAAGAAGTTTTAAGTTTGGAGTACATGCGGTCACTGTGTGGTTACACTACGGACTACTGTTGCGAGCTGCAGGAGGTGGCGAGGAGACTGTGTAGCACCAGGGAGGCTGAGAAATAGACAGGTAGCTGGTTCCAAGAGCAGCCTGCAGTGGACGGACCCACAGCCAAACAACCAAAAGACTTCCCCACTGGCACACACAGAAGAGGGGGGGAGGCATTAATGCAGAAGAGGAGAAGCTTGCAATGGCAAGGACCAGCGGGAGGAAAAGGCTTCCCCCAAAACTGAGATGCCCTTGCAGAACTGTTTCACCACTCTACAGAGTGATGAGGAAAGACCAGTCCCATGAGGGGAGATCATGGAGCCGAGTAAGCCAGCTCGATCTGCTCCCATCTAACAACCAGTCCAACTAAGAAAAAGCAATGGGTGAAAGTAGTAGGCGATGCTCTCCTGAAAGGTACAGAGGCACCCATTTGCCAGCACGACACACTCTCTAGAGAGATGTGCTGCTTACTGGGTGTTCGTATCGGGGATATCGCCGAGAAACTACCAAACCTCGTGCAGTCCACTGACTATCATTTGCTGCTGCTGTTTCACGGCAGCACCAGTGATACCGCCAGGAGCAGCGCGAGGAGTATCAAGGATTACAGAGCCCCAGGACCAGCGTAAAGTATTCTGGGACACAGGTAGTTTTTCCACCAATCCTCCCAGTCAAAGGGAAGGAGTTTGAAAGGGCCAGTCAAATCTGTCAATAAATGGCTACAGGACTGGTGCCACAGCCAGGGATTCAGCTACTTAAACCATGGGACTCATTTTGAGAAACAAGGTCTACTGGAGGCTGATGGGGTCCCTCTCTCAGAGAAGGGGAACATCATCTTCAGTCAGAAACTTGCCAAGCTTGTGAAGAAGGCTTTAAACTAGAGTTGCTGGGGGAGGGGAAACATCGCACTCCTACCAGTTTGATGCCAGTGCCAGCAATAGACAGCCAGAGCCTGGAGAAGGGTCACAGGTCAGCAGGAGAGCACCTGGAGTGCAGCACAAAGGAACACCAGCCACTCAGTAAGTCAGCTTCACTAGGGGCCCAACTTAAATGCCTCTACGCAAACACACATAGCATGGGGAAAAAAATAGGAGTTAGTCATGTGCACAGCTGCAGGGGTATGATCTTATTGGCATCATAGAGACATGGTGGGATGACTGCATCCCACTATGACTGCAGTGTTGGAATGGAAGGATACAGACTCTTCAGGAAGGACAGACAAGGGAGACAAGGAGGGACAGTCACCCTCTGTGTCAATGACTGGCTAGAGTGCATGGAGCTCTGCCTGGGGATGGATGAGGAGCTGACAGAGAGCTTATGGGTCAGGATTAAAGGCGGGGCAGGGACAGGTGATGCTACAATGGGGGTCTCATACAGGCCACCTGACCAGGAAGACCACGTGGATAAAGGCCCTCTATAGACATGCTTGACTGATTCAGTGACTTGATAGAGACTTTAAAATGCAGCTTTCAGTATAAACGCAGCTTCTCTGAACAGATTCAACATTGTTACTAGAAGCAAAAAAAGTTTTAAAATTCAAATTCTCCACCAGTGAAAAATCTGTGATATCCACAGACCCCTTGCTTTGTGTGGTAACAAAGAGCAGCGATGTCCCTACAAGCAATTTTAAACTTCATTAAGTTTTGTACAGAGATTAACTAAAGAACACTAATTCCTCATCACTATATGAACGCAGAATACATAATTGGTTAGAGCTTATTAACACATTTATTCCAGTGTTGAAGGAATAAATATACAAAGATCAGGACTGCTTTAGCTACTGAAAATAAGAGATGTCTTTATTCAGTCAAAAAAACCTATATTTATAATGTGTTTGAGTCTTGTCACTGCCCCATTTTAAAGGTAGGAATTTAATTCAAAGGAAGAAAAAAAGACAATTAAGAGTTCTAGGTTTTAGTTGCAAAGTGGTAAAGTATCACCGACAGCAATCAATGCAGGGTATGTGGACTGTTTAGTTTTTAAATTAAGCATGCGATATGCATGTTCTATAAGTATCTTGCACTCACCTTCACTCTGCAGGTTCAGCAGCAGACATTACCTATGTAGGCCTTGCATCTCTGCTAGTTAAGACAATTTAAGACAGTTGTGGGCAGTTTAAGAGAAGTGTTTGTGATAAATCTTTCTCCTTAAGCATCTGTGTAACAATGACAGTCTTCCAAATCTCACAAGCAGGACAGCAGACTAGAGAACCAGTGCTAAAATTTAGGTCATGGTTTGAAAGAGCAATAAAAAGAACCAGTTTTTCATTGATTAGAACGTCACTCTACAACAAAAAATGCTGACAGAAGAAGAATACATACCTGCCATTAACACAACAGTGATTTACCACTCTGTGAATGTTCAATTACCAATCTTAATAGTTAAAAACATATATGATCCCTGCACGAAGTCATAGTTAAGAAATTAATCTTAAGTCATAATAAGCGTTGCACTAAAGTGAACATATTAGGAATTCAGTCCAGGATCTACCTATAATTTGAATGTTTCCTATGCTCTACCAAAAATGTTTTAAGAGCAAGCAGAATCTTTCTTACTTCTTAGTCTTCTGACTGATTTCTGAAAGATTTTACATGTTTCTTTTCATAATCCAATTTATGTTGAATATAGATAACAGTCTATCAGCAGCAACCTTAAGAGTGTATGCTACCTACAGGAATTCAAGCTTTCAGAAAGAGCGTCATAATGATGTTTTTGAGAGCTTCAACAGAGAAGCCAAAGGAAACAAAAAAGCAATGGTATCTTAGAAACAAGTTCTGTTGCAATACAAACGCAGCACCAGAACATCATTCAGACTAACATATCCTAAATTTCTTTTGAAAGACTGGCTAGTGATCAGCATTAAATAATGTGTGTATTTCCTGAAATGAAATTGATAAGACAGAGACTTATATGCTTGCTTTTGAAGTATATGAACATCAAATCAGATGAAATAAATGTCAGTGCTTCTAAATGAATACGTCAATATTTTAGGAATCAGTCTAAGACCACACTCACCTAGGGCACAAATCACACAACAACAAAAAAAAAATAATCGGAAAAATATCTTTGAACTAATCGTGTTGCAGTCACAGGAGAGGTTAGACCGATGTTCCAGGTCTTTTTTGTAGGATACTGTTAGAATTTAGTTCACTTCAACTCACTTCCCCTAGCCTTCTTTCAAAATAAAAAGCCTACAGCCTTTCCCCTAGTATTTACAAAGTTTGTTTGTGAAATTCTATGTTGCTTTTACCCATGAGATCTGTTGTGTACAAAGCCAACACCAAAGCTTGTTTTAAATCTGTTCCTGCTGCCTTATTTGACAATTTTAATTCTTTTATTGGAATACAAGACAGTCTACTCATATCCACCCTCAGCATGCCCTGATGATTTTGTAAGCCTCCTTCATGTCTCTTATAAGCCATAGTACTTTTGTTAATGATTCTTGGTCATTCCTGTTGATGTCTTCTGAACTTCTTCCAGTTTGCCCATACCCCTTTTGAATTTGTTCACAGTCAGCTTTTATCCTCACTGCTGTGAGCAACTTAAGTAAGAAAGTTTGCTGATACCAAGCTGCTACTTTCTCTTTTGGGAACAGACTGAAAAGCAAACATTATAGCAGTCCTTTGAGATCTAGCCATTTACGTAATAGTAGGAAGAAATCTGAAGCTCACAGACAGTTTAACAGATTAAAAGGTTCACCAATTGAAAAATGAGACAAAAATAGAAAGAAGAAAGTAAAATATTGTTAATATCACAAGGATGCTATAGCAGCTACTTATAAGTAAAAAGCTTACATACAAAGTAATGTTTATTCCAGAAATATTCTATAAAAGTCATAGCACATAGGAGTGTTACATTGGTGAAGATTCCTAGTAAATTGCAGTTTGACATTATCAATGATAGAGTGTAGCACTATGTATAGAAATAGATTTAATATAAACCGTACACAAAGCTCAGGGTGCAAAGAAAATATAAGATGAGGTTTGTCATGGGGAAGTTTTTAGACTTTTGTTTAGATTTACTGACCTGGATTTAGGAAAATTAAGTAATTGAAGAAGATAACACAAACCCCAGAAAATAACTGAAGCTTATTCGACATCCAGTGCGGAGCATGCACCACCCAGCACGTTGTCCAACAGAACTTTTTAGAAGCCAAAGAATAATGCCTCCAAACTTCTAAATGCGGCACAAAGCCATTGATTTCACAGTGCCACTTCACAGAACAAAGATAGCGGTGGAGACACCAAGTAAAGCAATTCTAGTCCATTTGAATCAACACCATCTGGGGCTTGTTAAAGCTACAGCTAGCGACAGCCAAGAAGGCGTTATACAATAGTGTTAAGCACAGCATAAGCCAGATGGTCAGATTTCTTTTCTCACACAAAACATTAAAAAACTGAAAGGCTTAAGTGCATGGCTTGAGAACAGCCAGGACACTGGAAGCAGAAAGCAGGCAGAGGCCGCCTAGCCAAAGAACTATGTAGTCAGCAAGCCAACAAAAGCGGTGCCAAACCAGAATGGCATCAGCACAGCAGACTTCCCAGCTCACAGTCACTATCAGATCTAATGAATAATCTAAGCTTTGAACTTTGATTTTTGTCATTAGCATTTCTTTTACTTCATCATTCATATTTCCTCTTCTTCCCACCACTGAACTCACTGTCCTGGCACTCAGCCACCTCTCTTTTCTCCTTGATATACTCACTCTTTACCTTCCCTGCATTATTTCCTTTCCTTTGTTTTTCCTATTCTCTTACCTTCCCCTAAATTCTGTTCAGGACTTAAAAACTAATAAAGCCACAAACATGATAACCACTAAGGCTAAATAAACTAGCAGCCAGCCAGCTGCTCACTGCCCCACTCCTTCTTTCTTCTAGCAGTTGAAAAAAAAAAAAGGTGATTTCAGATCAGAAAGAAAGTTCCTTAGATCACAAAGGATTTCCTAAGGAGTTCTCATATGTTCTCAAAGTAATCCTAAATATTTTAAAACATTTTTAGTCAGTTAAGGCCTGAGAGCACCTCTGAAAGTAACTGTGGAATTTGCATTCACTGTCTGCCAGTCAGAGGACACTGAACTTCATAGATGGGAAACAGAGGACTCAACAGGTATAGAGGATACTTCTAATATAAACCTGTTTTCTATGGATCTAGAAGTAATTAGCTTCTGTGCAGAATACATTCCGCTTCTATACCAGAAGAAATCGAGACAGCTTATTGAGTAACTCAAAGGGTTACAGTCAACATCTAACCAAGCCATTAGGAAAAATTGTTCAGTGCCTGATGCAAGACATCATGACATGTCAATAAGCAACTGCTGGGAAAACTATAATAAAAGTCAAGAAAAAATAATTTCTAATTTAGGATGGCCATTATCTTGGTCCACGTCAAAAATATACAGTTTGCTTAACAGCCTCAATCATCAGGGAAAGACAAAGAGATACTTAAAACTTCTTACTTCGATTACTGTTTTATGCCTGTGTTCCATATATATTTGGGAAAAAACGTACAATTTAATTTAGCATGAGGCAAAAAAGAGAGCAAGTGACAATGAAGAAGGAAGTAGTCCAATGAATCTGAGCATGCCCATGTCAGACACAGGAACGGGAAGAACAGTTTGCATACTCTACTAACTGTTCTAAGTTTACCTGCACCACGTGTCTGCCTACAATAGGACAAAAAAAAAAAAAACAAGTATCAGATTTAGTGATAAATAATCTACATAAAAGGTAGGCGAGGAACAAGAATCTGAGGTTTTCGTTTAGAAAGCCAGCTTATCAGGACAGTACAGCATTGACACAGGTAGCTTTCACTACCTCAAAACACATTTATCAAATGTTTCAGACACCACTCTTTGTGAAGGATTTGATGCTTTTTGTCAATGTTGTTTCATGCACAGCTTAGGTAAGACACACATTTCTCAGTGATGTCAACAGAATTTCAACATATAAACCAACGTTTAAACTCATTTAGCAAGTCAATCCTTTAACTCCACTGATCATGTAATAGTTTAAAAGAGCAATTTTCAAACTGTTAAGTAGAACTCACGATGTTTGCGATCAACTATAAATCATGCGGTTACAAGATGTATTATTTAAATAATTATAGCTACTTAGCTGCTATTGTAATGTTAATCAGGTATATAGAACATTTGCTTACAGAATTTTATGCTCCAGACATAATACTAAAGTGCTCACTGGTAATCTTACTCCTTTAAATAAAGTGTATTTCTCAGCTTCTCCGATCTTGAGCTCAATACCCAATCTGTCTAAAAACTAAGTTTATTCACAAAGAAATATTTCCCCCTCAAGAAAAAAAAAAAACTAGAGAAATCTCAGCCCAGTATGAGGCTTTGAAACCCAAAAAACCAAAAGCATGACCTTGTTAGAGACCAATATAAAGCTTAGAAGATAAACATTTACCAAAAAAAAAAAATCAATGAAGTTACAAAATATGCAATTGTTTGATCTGAAAAAAATCAAACTATTAGCAATAAACCAAAATGCAAAAATCTTTAATTGCAATCATCACATATAGTCATTGTTGTCAGTGACTACCCTACCATGTAACAGCATCTTGTAGGCACACTGAACCTCTTTCCCCCTCTTGCCACCAGAGTTTAAATTAGCCTTTATTAAAGAATTCTGTGAAAGACTAAACAAAATGCTCAGAATATTTGTCTTCTGAATACCAGATTTTTTTTTTTTTTTAATGTTTCTGGTCTCAGAAGCAGCTCATTGAAGCGAGATCATTTGTGCTAGAGAATGCCAGCTAAACTAACGAGGACATGTGGCAGCGCCCTTCTGACACCATTGACAGTGATGGGGTTCACCTTCTCTATCCAGGAGTCCCACAGTTGAGGGGTTTTTTCCTATTAGCTTTTTAATATTTTTGACCTGATAACTGGCAGGACTTCAGCCCTACTGAAGGCAACCTACTAGTGGCTAGCTCAGAAGTGTATTGTAAAAGGAAGGAATCACATGAAAATAGTTTGAAATCTTTTGGCTCCTTTACCATACAGATATAGCGGAACATTGGAGGATGCATCAATGGTCATGAATGACAGCAATGCTTTAACATCAGCAATGAATGAACTGAAGTTAACAAGGTAGAAATTGAGATTGGTAAGGTACATATTGCTATTGCACAAGCCGTTCCCTACAAACCCCATATGCTATACTCCTAAAATCAAATTTTAATTTTCCACTACCACAGAACACATGCTACTTACTTGAAGTCTCTGTATTGTGACGATATATCAGTTTTATACAGTGTCCACATTTAGTTTTAAACAAAGTTAAACCTTCACTGTTACTTATGAGTATCTTTCCCATTCCAAGGCTTCCACACGCACCCCCCTTTAATCTATGAACCCCTGTCCCTTAACACGTTTTGATGAAGTTTCCGACTTCAGTTGCATTATTCAATTGTTCTGCTACAAAACCCTTCATAACAATAAAGATACTGGTATTCACACACGACCTGGGATGTTTGAATTTGGTAAA